>CAWWDL010000176.1:0-34574 GCA_963942545.1 Oxycera nigricornis | reverse complement strand
AAATCTTCGGTGACGTATACCTCTTTTAAGTTCCTCTTTATTTTCAGTATCTCACTCTTTTTCCAGATGTTTGCAAAAACAATAAGAAAATGTTGCCAGAAAATGTTGCTAGAAAATGTTGCTAAGAAATGTTGCTAAGAAATGTTGCTAGAAAATGTTGCTAGAAAATGTTGCTAAGAAATGTTGCTAGAAAATGTTGCTAGAAAATGTTGCTAAGAAATGTTGCTAAGAAATGTTGCTAGAAAATGTTGCTAGAACATGTTGCTAAGAAATGTTGCTAGAAAATGTTGCTAGAAAATGTTGCTAAGAAATGTTGCTAGAAAATGTTGCCAGAAAATGTTGCTAGAAAATGTTGCCAAGAAATGTTGCCAAGAAATGTTGCTGTTAAAAGTTGCCAGGAAATGTTGCTGCAAAGCGTTGCTAGAAAATGTTACTGGAAAGTGTAGCTTCAAAAGTTTGCTGGAAAGTTGCGGGCAAATGTTCCTAGAAACGCCTGCCCGATATTATTTTGCATAACGTTGCCGACTTTTCTTCGAAATGTTGCTTTGGGTCCTGTTTGCCCACCTTCTTAATCGTTAGCTGTTCGGTGGTAATTTCCTTTTTGTCTTCGACAACATCGAACAGCCTTACTGAAATTTTTATTTTTCTCTCTTTATTTTGATTTCCCTCTTTAACTATCAATTGATCGTATTTTATGTACGCAAAATTTCCTTTTGCACGTTCTTCTATAAGTTTTGGCTTTAATTCTTTTCGCTTTTCTAGTACTTCTTTCGGAAAATCTTCGGTGACGTATACCTCTTTTAAGTTCCTCTTTATTTTCAGTATCTCACTCTTTTTCCAGATGTTTGCAAAAACAATAAGAAAATGTTGCCAGAAAATGTTGCTAGAAAATGTTGCTAAGAAATGTTGCTAGAAAATGTTGCTAGAAAATGTTGCTAAGAAATGTTGCTAAGAAATGTTGCTAGAAAATGTTGCTAGAAAATGTTGCTAAGAAATGTTGCTAAGAAATGTTGCTAGAAAATGTTGCTAAGAAATGTTGCTAGAAAATGTTGCCAGAAAATGTTGCTAGAAAATGTTGCCAAGAAATGTTGCCAAGAAATGTTGCTGTTAAAAGTTGCCAGGAAATGTTGCTGCAAAGCGTTGCTAGAAAATGTTACTGGAAAGTGTAGCTTCAAAAGTTTGCTGGAAAGTTGCGGGCAAATGTTCCTAGAAACGCCTGCCCGATATTATTTTGCATAACGTTGCCGACTTTTCTTCGAAATGTTGCTTTGGGTCCTGTTTGCCCACCTTCTTAATCGTTAGCTGTTCGGTGGTAATTTCCTTTTTGTCTTCGACAACATCGAACAGCCTTACTGAAATTTTTATTTTTCTCTCTTTATTTTGATTTCCCTCTTTAACTATCAATTGATCGTATTTTATGTACGCAAAATTTCCTTTTGCACGTTCTTCTATAAGTTTTGGCTTTAATTCTTTTCGCTTTTCTAGTACTTCTTTCGGAAAATCTTCGGTGACGTATACCTCTTTTAAGTTCCTCTTTATTTTCAGTATCTCACTCTTTTTCCAGATGTTTGCAAAAACAATAAGAAAATGTTGCCAGAAAATGTTGCTAGAAAATGTTGCTAAGAAATGTTGCTAGAAAATGTTGCTAGAAAATGTTGCTAAGAAATGTTGCTAAGAAATGTTGCTAGAAAATGTTGCTAGAAAATGTTGCTAAGAAATGTTGCTAGAAAATGTTGCCAGAAAATGTTGCTAGAAAATGTTGCCAAGAAATGTTGCCAAGAAATGTTGCTGTTAAAAGTTGCCAGGAAATGTTGCTGCAAAGCGTTGCTAGAAAATGTTACTGGAAAGTGTAGCTTCAAAAGTTTGCTGGAAAGTTGCGGGCAAATGTTCCTAGAAACGCCTGCCCGATATTATTTTGCATAACGTTGCCGACTTTTCTTCGAAATGTTGCTTTGGGTCCTGTTTGCCCACCTTCTTAATCGTTAGCTGTTCGGTGGTAATTTCCTTTTTGTCTTCGACAACATCGAACAGCCTTACTGAAATTTTTATTTTTCTCTCTTTATTTTGATTTCCCTCTTTAACTATCAATTGATCGTATTTTATGTACGCAAAATTTCCTTTTGCACGTTCTTCTATAAGTTTTGGCTTTAATTCTTTTCGCTTTTCTAGTACTTCTTTCGGAAAATCTTCGGTGACGTATACCTCTTTTAAGTTCCTCTTTATTTTCAGTATCTCACTCTTTTTCCAGATGTTTGCAAAAACAATAAGAAAATGTTGCCAGAAAATGTTGCTAGAAAATGTTGCTAAGAAATGTTGCTAGAAAATGTTGCTAGAAAATGTTGCTAAGAAATGTTGCTAAGAAATGTTGCTAGAAAATGTTGCTAAGAAATGTTGCTAGAAAATGTTGCCAGAAAATGTTGCTAGAAAATGTTGCCAAGAAATGTTGCCAAGAAATGTTGCTGTTAAAAGTTGCCAGGAAATGTTGCTGCAAAGCGTTGCTAGAAAATGTTACTGGAAAGTGTAGCTTCAAAAGTTTGCTGGAAAGTTGCGGGCAAATGTTCCTAGAAACGCCTGCCCGATATTATTTTGCATAACGTTGCCGACTTTTCTTCGAAATGTTGCTTTGGGTCCTGTTTGCCCACCTTCTTAATCGTTAGCTGTTCGGTGGTAATTTCCTTTTTGTCTTCGACAACATCGAACAGCCTTACTGAAATTTTTATTTTTCTCTCTTTATTTTGATTTCCCTCTTTAACTATCAATTGATCGTATTTTATGTACGCAAAATTTCCTTTTGCACGTTCTTCTATAAGTTTTGGCTTTAATTCTTTTCGCTTTTCTAGTACTTCTTTCGGAAAATCTTCGGTGACGTATACCTCTTTTAAGTTCCTCTTTATTTTCAGTATCTCACTCTTTTTCCAGATGTTTGCAAAAACAATAAGAAAATGTTGCCAGAAAATGTTGCTAGAAAATGTTGCTAAGAAATGTTGCTAGAAAATGTTGCTAGAAAATGTTGCTAAGAAATGTTGCTAAGAAATGTTGCTAGAAAATGTTGCTAGAAAATGTTGCTAAGAAATGTTGCTAAGAAATGTTGCTAGAAAATGTTGCTAAGAAATGTTGCTAGAAAATGTTGCCAGAAAATGTTGCTAGAAAATGTTGCCAAGAAATGTTGCCAAGAAATGTTGCTGTTAAAAGTTGCCAGGAAATGTTGCTGCAAAGCGTTGCTAGAAAATGTTACTGGAAAGTGTAGCTTCAAAAGTTTGCTGGAAAGTTGCGGGCAAATGTTCCTAGAAACGCCTGCCCGATATTATTTTGCATAACGTTGCCGACTTTTCTTCGAAATGTTGCTTTGGGTCCTGTTTGCCCACCTTCTTAATCGTTAGCTGTTCGGTGGTAATTTCCTTTTTGTCTTCGACAACATCGAACAGCCTTACTGAAATTTTTATTTTTCTCTCTTTATTTTGATTTCCCTCTTTAACTATCAATTGATCGTATTTTATGTACGCAAAATTTCCTTTTGCACGTTCTTCTATAAGTTTTGGCTTTAATTCTTTTCGCTTTTCTAGTACTTCTTTCGGAAAATCTTCGGTGACGTATACCTCTTTTAAGTTCCTCTTTATTTTCAGTATCTCACTCTTTTTCCAGATGTTTGCAAAAACAATAAGAAAATGTTGCCAGAAAATGTTGCTAAGAAATGTTGCTAGAAAATGTTGCTAGAAAATGTTGCTAAGAAATGTTGCTAGAAAATGTTGCTAGAAAATGTTGCTAAGAAATGTTGCTAAGAAATGTTGCTAGAAAATGTTGCTAGAAAATGTTGCTAAGAAATGTTGCTAGAAAATGTTGCCAGAAAATGTTGCTAGAAAATGTTGCCAAGAAATGTTGCCAAGAAATGTTGCTGTTAAAAGTTGCCAGGAAATGTTGCTGCAAAGCGTTGCTAGAAAATGTTACTGGAAAGTGTAGCTTCAAAAGTTTGCTGGAAAGTTGCGGGCAAATGTTCCTAGAAACGCCTGCCCGATATTATTTTGCATAACGTTGCCGACTTTTCTTCGAAATGTTGCTTTGGGTCCTGTTTGCCCACCTTCTTAATCGTTAGCTGTTCGGTGGTAATTTCCTTTTTGTCTTCGACAACATCGAACAGCCTTACTGAAATTTTTATTTTTCTCTCTTTATTTTGATTTCCCTCTTTAACTATCAATTGATCGTATTTTATGTACGCAAAATTTCCTTTTGCACGTTCTTCTATAAGTTTTGGCTTTAATTCTTTTCGCTTTTCTAGTACTTCTTTCGGAAAATCTTCGGTGACGTATACCTCTTTTAAGTTCCTCTTTATTTTCAGTATCTCACTCTTTTTCCAGATGTTTGCAAAAACAATAAGAAAATGTTGCCAGAAAATGTTGCTAGAAAATGTTGCTAAGAAATGTTGCTAGAAAATGTTGCTAGAAAATGTTGCTAGAAAATGTTGCTAAGAAATGTTGCTAGAAAATGTTGCTAGAAAATGTTGCTAAGAAATGTTGCTAAGAAATGTTGCTAGAAAATGTTGCTAGAAAATGTTGCTAAGAAATGTTGCTAGAAAATGTTGCCAGAAAATGTTGCTAGAAAATGTTGCCAAGAAATGTTGCCAAGAAATGTTGCTGTTAAAAGTTGCCAGGAAATGTTGCTGCAAAGCGTTGCTAGAAAATGTTACTGGAAAGTGTAGCTTCAAAAGTTTGCTGGAAAGTTGCGGGCAAATGTTCCTAGAAACGCCTGCCCGATATTATTTTGCATAACGTTGCCGACTTTTCTTCGAAATGTTGCTTTGGGTCCTGTTTGCCCACCTTCTTAATCGTTAGCTGTTCGGTGGTAATTTCCTTTTTGTCTTCGACAACATCGAACAGCCTTACTGAAATTTTTATTTTTCTCTCTTTATTTTGATTTCCCTCTTTAACTATCAATTGATCGTATTTTATGTACGCAAAATTTCCTTTTGCACGTTCTTCTATAAGTTTTGGCTTTAATTCTTTTCGCTTTTCTAGTACTTCTTTCGGAAAATCTTCGGTGACGTATACCTCTTTTAAGTTCCTCTTTATTTTCAGTATCTCACTCTTTTTCCAGATGTTTGCAAAAACAATAAGAAAATGTTGCCAGAAAATGTTGCTAAGAAATGTTGCTAGAAAATGTTGCTAGAAAATGTTGCTAAGAAATGTTGCTAGAAAATGTTGCTAGAAAATGTTGCTAAGAAATGTTGCTAAGAAATGTTGCTAGAAAATGTTGCTAGAAAATGTTGCTAAGAAATGTTGCTAGAAAATGTTGCCAGAAAATGTTGCTAGAAAATGTTGCCAAGAAATGTTGCCAAGAAATGTTGCTGTTAAAAGTTGCCAGGAAATGTTGCTGCAAAGCGTTGCTAGAAAATGTTACTGGAAAGTGTAGCTTCAAAAGTTTGCTGGAAAGTTGCGGGCAAATGTTCCTAGAAACGCCTGCCCGATATTATTTTGCATAACGTTGCCGACTTTTCTTCGAAATGTTGCTTTGGGTCCTGTTTGCCCACCTTCTTAATCGTTAGCTGTTCGGTGGTAATTTCCTTTTTGTCTTCGACAACATCGAACAGCCTTACTGAAATTTTTATTTTTCTCTCTTTATTTTGATTTCCCTCTTTAACTATCAATTGATCGTATTTTATGTACGCAAAATTTCCTTTTGCACGTTCTTCTATAAGTTTTGGCTTTAATTCTTTTCGCTTTTCTAGTACTTCTTTCGGAAAATCTTCGGTGACGTATACCTCTTTTAAGTTCCTCTTTATTTTCAGTATCTCACTCTTTTTCCAGATGTTTGCAAAAACAATAAGAAAATGTTGCCAGAAAATGTTGCTAGAAAATGTTGCTAAGAAATGTTGCTAGAAAATGTTGCTAGAAAATGTTGCTAGAAAATGTTGCTAAGAAATGTTGCTAGAAAATGTTGCTAGAAAATGTTGCTAAGAAATGTTGCTAAGAAATGTTGCTAGAAAATGTTGCTAGAAAATGTTGCTAAGAAATGTTGCTAGAAAATGTTGCCAGAAAATGTTGCTAGAAAATGTTGCCAAGAAATGTTGCCAAGAAATGTTGCTGTTAAAAGTTGCCAGGAAATGTTGCTGCAAAGCGTTGCTAGAAAATGTTACTGGAAAGTGTAGCTTCAAAAGTTTGCTGGAAAGTTGCGGGCAAATGTTCCTAGAAACGCCTGCCCGATATTATTTTGCATAACGTTGCCGACTTTTCTTCGAAATGTTGCTTTGGGTCCTGTTTGCCCACCTTCTTAATCGTTAGCTGTTCGGTGGTAATTTCCTTTTTGTCTTCGACAACATCGAACAGCCTTACTGAAATTTTTATTTTTCTCTCTTTATTTTGATTTCCCTCTTTAACTATCAATTGATCGTATTTTATGTACGCAAAATTTCCTTTTGCACGTTCTTCTATAAGTTTTGGCTTTAATTCTTTTCGCTTTTCTAGTACTTCTTTCGGAAAATCTTCGGTGACGTATACCTCTTTTAAGTTCCTCTTTATTTTCAGTATCTCACTCTTTTTCCAGATGTTTGCAAAAACAATAAGAAAATGTTGCCAGAAAATGTTGCTAGAAAATGTTGCTAAGAAATGTTGCTAGAAAATGTTGCTAGAAAATGTTGCTAAGAAATGTTGCTAAGAAATGTTGCTAGAAAATGTTGCTAGAAAATGTTGCTAAGAAATGTTGCTAGAAAATGTTGCCAGAAAATGTTGCTAGAAAATGTTGCCAAGAAATGTTGCCAAGAAATGTTGCTGTTAAAAGTTGCCAGGAAATGTTGCTGCAAAGCGTTGCTAGAAAATGTTACTGGAAAGTGTAGCTTCAAAAGTTTGCTGGAAAGTTGCGGGCAAATGTTCCTAGAAACGCCTGCCCGATATTATTTTGCATAACGTTGCCGACTTTTCTTCGAAATGTTGCTTTGGGTCCTGTTTGCCCACCTTCTTAATCGTTAGCTGTTCGGTGGTAATTTCCTTTTTGTCTTCGACAACATCGAACAGCCTTACTGAAATTTTTATTTTTCTCTCTTTATTTTGATTTCCCTCTTTAACTATCAATTGATCGTATTTTATGTACGCAAAATTTCCTTTTGCACGTTCTTCTATAAGTTTTGGCTTTAATTCTTTTCGCTTTTCTAGTACTTCTTTCGGAAAATCTTCGGTGACGTATACCTCTTTTAAGTTCCTCTTTATTTTCAGTATCTCACTCTTTTTCCAGATGTTTGCAAAAACAATAAGAAAATGTTGCCAGAAAATGTTGCTAGAAAATGTTGCTAAGAAATGTTGCTAGAAAATGTTGCTAGAAAATGTTGCTAAGAAATGTTGCTAAGAAATGTTGCTAGAAAATGTTGCTAAGAAATGTTGCTAGAAAATGTTGCCAGAAAATGTTGCTAGAAAATGTTGCCAAGAAATGTTGCCAAGAAATGTTGCTGTTAAAAGTTGCCAGGAAATGTTGCTGCAAAGCGTTGCTAGAAAATGTTACTGGAAAGTGTAGCTTCAAAAGTTTGCTGGAAAGTTGCGGGCAAATGTTCCTAGAAACGCCTGCCCGATATTATTTTGCATAACGTTGCCGACTTTTCTTCGAAATGTTGCTTTGGGTCCTGTTTGCCCACCTTCTTAATCGTTAGCTGTTCGGTGGTAATTTCCTTTTTGTCTTCGACAACATCGAACAGCCTTACTGAAATTTTTATTTTTCTCTCTTTATTTTGATTTCCCTCTTTAACTATCAATTGATCGTATTTTATGTACGCAAAATTTCCTTTTGCACGTTCTTCTATAAGTTTTGGCTTTAATTCTTTTCGCTTTTCTAGTACTTCTTTCGGAAAATCTTCGGTGACGTATACCTCTTTTAAGTTCCTCTTTATTTTCAGTATCTCACTCTTTTTCCAGATGTTTGCAAAAACAATAAGAAAATGTTGCCAGAAAATGTTGCTAGAAAATGTTGCTAAGAAATGTTGCTAGAAAATGTTGCTAGAAAATGTTGCTAAGAAATGTTGCTAGAAAATGTTGCTAGAAAATGTTGCTAAGAAATGTTGCTAAGAAATGTTGCTAGAAAATGTTGCTAGAAAATGTTGCTAAGAAATGTTGCTAGAAAATGTTGCCAGAAAATGTTGCTAGAAAATGTTGCCAAGAAATGTTGCCAAGAAATGTTGCTGTTAAAAGTTGCCAGGAAATGTTGCTGCAAAGCGTTGCTAGAAAATGTTACTGGAAAGTGTAGCTTCAAAAGTTTGCTGGAAAGTTGCGGGCAAATGTTCCTAGAAACGCCTGCCCGATATTATTTTGCATAACGTTGCCGACTTTTCTTCGAAATGTTGCTTTGGGTCCTGTTTGCCCACCTTCTTAATCGTTAGCTGTTCGGTGGTAATTTCCTTTTTGTCTTCGACAACATCGAACAGCCTTACTGAAATTTTTATTTTTCTCTCTTTATTTTGATTTCCCTCTTTAACTATCAATTGATCGTATTTTATGTACGCAAAATTTCCTTTTGCACGTTCTTCTATAAGTTTTGGCTTTAATTCTTTTCGCTTTTCTAGTACTTCTTTCGGAAAATCTTCGGTGACGTATACCTCTTTTAAGTTCCTCTTTATTTTCAGTATCTCACTCTTTTTCCAGATGTTTGCAAAAACAATAAGAAAATGTTGCCAGAAAATGTTGCTAAGAAATGTTGCTAGAAAATGTTGCTAGAAAATGTTGCTAAGAAATGTTGCTAGAAAATGTTGCTAGAAAATGTTGCTAAGAAATGTTGCTAAGAAATGTTGCTAGAAAATGTTGCTAGAAAATGTTGCTAAGAAATGTTGCTAGAAAATGTTGCCAGAAAATGTTGCTAGAAAATGTTGCCAAGAAATGTTGCCAAGAAATGTTGCTGTTAAAAGTTGCCAGGAAATGTTGCTGCAAAGCGTTGCTAGAAAATGTTACTGGAAAGTGTAGCTTCAAAAGTTTGCTGGAAAGTTGCGGGCAAATGTTCCTAGAAACGCCTGCCCGATATTATTTTGCATAACGTTGCCGACTTTTCTTCGAAATGTTGCTTTGGGTCCTGTTTGCCCACCTTCTTAATCGTTAGCTGTTCGGTGGTAATTTCCTTTTTGTCTTCGACAACATCGAACAGCCTTACTGAAATTTTTATTTTTCTCTCTTTATTTTGATTTCCCTCTTTAACTATCAATTGATCGTATTTTATGTACGCAAAATTTCCTTTTGCACGTTCTTCTATAAGTTTTGGCTTTAATTCTTTTCGCTTTTCTAGTACTTCTTTCGGAAAATCTTCGGTGACGTATACCTCTTTTAAGTTCCTCTTTATTTTCAGTATCTCACTCTTTTTCCAGATGTTTGCAAAAACAATAAGAAAATGTTGCCAGAAAATGTTGCTAGAAAATGTTGCTAAGAAATGTTGCTAGAAAATGTTGCTAGAAAATGTTGCTAGAAAATGTTGCTAAGAAATGTTGCTAGAAAATGTTGCTAGAAAATGTTGCTAAGAAATGTTGCTAAGAAATGTTGCTAGAAAATGTTGCTAGAAAATGTTGCTAAGAAATGTTGCTAGAAAATGTTGCCAGAAAATGTTGCTAGAAAATGTTGCCAAGAAATGTTGCCAAGAAATGTTGCTGTTAAAAGTTGCCAGGAAATGTTGCTGCAAAGCGTTGCTAGAAAATGTTACTGGAAAGTGTAGCTTCAAAAGTTTGCTGGAAAGTTGCGGGCAAATGTTCCTAGAAACGCCTGCCCGATATTATTTTGCATAACGTTGCCGACTTTTCTTCGAAATGTTGCTTTGGGTCCTGTTTGCCCACCTTCTTAATCGTTAGCTGTTCGGTGGTAATTTCCTTTTTGTCTTCGACAACATCGAACAGCCTTACTGAAATTTTTATTTTTCTCTCTTTATTTTGATTTCCCTCTTTAACTATCAATTGATCGTATTTTATGTACGCAAAATTTCCTTTTGCACGTTCTTCTATAAGTTTTGGCTTTAATTCTTTTCGCTTTTCTAGTACTTCTTTCGGAAAATCTTCGGTGACGTATACCTCTTTTAAGTTCCTCTTTATTTTCAGTATCTCACTCTTTTTCCAGATGTTTGCAAAAACAATAAGAAAATGTTGCCAGAAAATGTTGCTAGAAAATGTTGCTAAGAAATGTTGCTAAGAAATGTTGCTAGAAAATGTTGCTAGAAAATGTTGCTAAGAAATGTTGCTAGAAAATGTTGCTAGAAAATGTTGCTAAGAAATGTTGCTAAGAAATGTTGCTAGAAAATGTTGCTAGAACATGTTGCTAAGAAATGTTGCTAGAAAATGTTGCTAGAAAATGTTGCTAAGAAATGTTGCTAGAAAATGTTGCCAGAAAATGTTGCTAGAAAATGTTGCCAAGAAATGTTGCCAAGAAATGTTGCTGTTAAAAGTTGCCAGGAAATGTTGCTGCAAAGCGTTGCTAGAAAATGTTACTGGAAAGTGTAGCTTCAAAAGTTTGCTGGAAAGTTGCGGGCAAATGTTCCTAGAAACGCCTGCCCGATATTATTTTGCATAACGTTGCCGACTTTTCTTCGAAATGTTGCTTTGGGTCCTGTTTGCCCACCTTCTTAATCGTTAGCTGTTCGGTGGTAATTTCCTTTTTGTCTTCGACAACATCGAACAGCCTTACTGAAATTTTTATTTTTCTCTCTTTATTTTGATTTCCCTCTTTAACTATCAATTGATCGTATTTTATGTACGCAAAATTTCCTTTTGCACGTTCTTCTATAAGTTTTGGCTTTAATTCTTTTCGCTTTTCTAGTACTTCTTTCGGAAAATCTTCGGTGACGTATACCTCTTTTAAGTTCCTCTTTATTTTCAGTATCTCACTCTTTTTCCAGATGTTTGCAAAAACAATAAGAAAATGTTGCCAGAAAATGTTGCTAGAAAATGTTGCCAAGAAATGTTGCCAAGAAATGTTGCTGTTAAAAGTTGCCAGGAAATGTTGCTGCAAAGCGTTGCTAGAAAATGTTACTGGAAAGTGTAGCTTCAAAAGTTTGCTGGAAAGTTGCGGGCAAATGTTCCTAGAAACGCCTGCCCGATATTATTTTGCATAACGTTGCCGACTTTTCTTCGAAATGTTGCTTTGGGTCCTGTTTGCCCACCTTCTTAATCGTTAGCTGTTCGGTGGTAATTTCCTTTTTGTCTTCGACAACATCGAACAGCCTTACTGAAATTTTTATTTTTCTCTCTTTATTTTGATTTCCCTCTTTAACTATCAATTGATCGTATTTTATGTACGCAAAATTTCCTTTTGCACGTTCTTCTATAAGTTTTGGCTTTAATTCTTTTCGCTTTTCTAGTACTTCTTTCGGAAAATCTTCGGTGACGTATACCTCTTTTAAGTTCCTCTTTATTTTCAGTATCTCACTCTTTTTCCAGATGTTTGCAAAAACAATAAGAAAATGTTGCCAGAAAATGTTGCTAAGAAATGTTGCTAGAAAATGTTGCTAGAAAATGTTGCTAAGAAATGTTGCTAGAAAATGTTGCTAGAAAATGTTGCTAAGAAATGTTGCTAAGAAATGTTGCTAGAAAATGTTGCTAGAAAATGTTGCTAAGAAATGTTGCTAGAAAATGTTGCCAGAAAATGTTGCTAGAAAATGTTGCCAAGAAATGTTGCCAAGAAATGTTGCTGTTAAAAGTTGCCAGGAAATGTTGCTGCAAAGCGTTGCTAGAAAATGTTACTGGAAAGTGTAGCTTCAAAAGTTTGCTGGAAAGTTGCGGGCAAATGTTCCTAGAAACGCCTGCCCGATATTATTTTGCATAACGTTGCCGACTTTTCTTCGAAATGTTGCTTTGGGTCCTGTTTGCCCACCTTCTTAATCGTTAGCTGTTCGGTGGTAATTTCCTTTTTGTCTTCGACAACATCGAACAGCCTTACTGAAATTTTTATTTTTCTCTCTTTATTTTGATTTCCCTCTTTAACTATCAATTGATCGTATTTTATGTACGCAAAATTTCCTTTTGCACGTTCTTCTATAAGTTTTGGCTTTAATTCTTTTCGCTTTTCTAGTACTTCTTTCGGAAAATCTTCGGTGACGTATACCTCTTTTAAGTTCCTCTTTATTTTCAGTATCTCACTCTTTTTCCAGATGTTTGCAAAAACAATAAGAAAATGTTGCCAGAAAATGTTGCTAAGAAATGTTGCTAGAAAATGTTGCTAGAAAATGTTGCTAAGAAATGTTGCTAGAAAATGTTGCTAGAAAATGTTGCTAGAAAATGTTGCTAAGAAATGTTGCTAGAAAATGTTGCTAGAAAATGTTGCTAAGAAATGTTGCTAGAAAATGTTGCCAGAAAATGTTGCTAGAAAATGTTGCCAAGAAATGTTGCCAAGAAATGTTGCTGTTAAAAGTTGCCAGGAAATGTTGCTGCAAAGCGTTGCTAGAAAATGTTACTGGAAAGTGTAGCTTCAAAAGTTTGCTGGAAAGTTGCGGGCAAATGTTCCTAGAAACGCCTGCCCGATATTATTTTGCATAACGTTGCCGACTTTTCTTCGAAATGTTGCTTTGGGTCCTGTTTGCCCACCTTCTTAATCGTTAGCTGTTCGGTGGTAATTTCCTTTTTGTCTTCGACAACATCGAACAGCCTTACTGAAATTTTTATTTTTCTCTCTTTATTTTGATTTCCCTCTTTAACTATCAATTGATCGTATTTTATGTACGCAAAATTTCCTTTTGCACGTTCTTCTATAAGTTTTGGCTTTAATTCTTTTCGCTTTTCTAGTACTTCTTTCGGAAAATCTTCGGTGACGTATACCTCTTTTAAGTTCCTCTTTATTTTCAGTATCTCACTCTTTTTCCAGATGTTTGCAAAAACAATAAGAAAATGTTGCCAGAAAATGTTGCTAGAAAATGTTGCCAAGAAATGTTGCCAAGAAATGTTGCTGTTAAAAGTTGCCAGGAAATGTTGCTGCAAAGCGTTGCTAGAAAATGTTACTGGAAAGTGTAGCTTCAAAAGTTTGCTGGAAAGTTGCGGGCAAATGTTCCTAGAAACGCCTGCCCGATATTATTTTGCATAACGTTGCCGACTTTTCTTCGAAATGTTGCTTTGGGTCCTGTTTGCCCACCTTCTTAATCGTTAGCTGTTCGGTGGTAATTTCCTTTTTGTCTTCGACAACATCGAACAGCCTTACTGAAATTTTTATTTTTCTCTCTTTATTTTGATTTCCCTCTTTAACTATCAATTGATCGTATTTTATGTACGCAAAATTTCCTTTTGCACGTTCTTCTATAAGTTTTGGCTTTAATTCTTTTCGCTTTTCTAGTACTTCTTTCGGAAAATCTTCGGTGACGTATACCTCTTTTAAGTTCCTCTTTATTTTCAGTATCTCACTCTTTTTCCAGATGTTTGCAAAAACAATAAGAAAATGTTGCCAGAAAATGTTGCTAGAAAATGTTGCTAAGAAATGTTGCTAGAAAATGTTGCTAGAAAATGTTGCTAAGAAATGTTGCTAAGAAATGTTGCTAGAAAATGTTGCTAGAAAATGTTGCTAAGAAATGTTGCTAAGAAATGTTGCTAGAAAATGTTGCTAAGAAATGTTGCTAGAAAATGTTGCCAGAAAATGTTGCTAGAAAATGTTGCCAAGAAATGTTGCCAAGAAATGTTGCTGTTAAAAGTTGCCAGGAAATGTTGCTGCAAAGCGTTGCTAGAAAATGTTACTGGAAAGTGTAGCTTCAAAAGTTTGCTGGAAAGTTGCGGGCAAATGTTCCTAGAAACGCCTGCCCGATATTATTTTGCATAACGTTGCCGACTTTTCTTCGAAATGTTGCTTTGGGTCCTGTTTGCCCACCTTCTTAATCGTTAGCTGTTCGGTGGTAATTTCCTTTTTGTCTTCGACAACATCGAACAGCCTTACTGAAATTTTTATTTTTCTCTCTTTATTTTGATTTCCCTCTTTAACTATCAATTGATCGTATTTTATGTACGCAAAATTTCCTTTTGCACGTTCTTCTATAAGTTTTGGCTTTAATTCTTTTCGCTTTTCTAGTACTTCTTTCGGAAAATCTTCGGTGACGTATACCTCTTTTAAGTTCCTCTTTATTTTCAGTATCTCACTCTTTTTCCAGATGTTTGCAAAAACAATAAGAAAATGTTGCCAGAAAATGTTGCTAGAAAATGTTGCTAAGAAATGTTGCTAGAAAATGTTGCTAGAAAATGTTGCTAAGAAATGTTGCTAAGAAATGTTGCTAGAAAATGTTGCTAAGAAATGTTGCTAGAAAATGTTGCCAGAAAATGTTGCTAGAAAATGTTGCCAAGAAATGTTGCCAAGAAATGTTGCTGTTAAAAGTTGCCAGGAAATGTTGCTGCAAAGCGTTGCTAGAAAATGTTACTGGAAAGTGTAGCTTCAAAAGTTTGCTGGAAAGTTGCGGGCAAATGTTCCTAGAAACGCCTGCCCGATATTATTTTGCATAACGTTGCCGACTTTTCTTCGAAATGTTGCTTTGGGTCCTGTTTGCCCACCTTCTTAATCGTTAGCTGTTCGGTGGTAATTTCCTTTTTGTCTTCGACAACATCGAACAGCCTTACTGAAATTTTTATTTTTCTCTCTTTATTTTGATTTCCCTCTTTAACTATCAATTGATCGTATTTTATGTACGCAAAATTTCCTTTTGCACGTTCTTCTATAAGTTTTGGCTTTAATTCTTTTCGCTTTTCTAGTACTTCTTTCGGAAAATCTTCGGTGACGTATACCTCTTTTAAGTTCCTCTTTATTTTCAGTATCTCACTCTTTTTCCAGATGTTTGCAAAAACAATAAGAAAATGTTGCCAGAAAATGTTGCTAGAAAATGTTGCTAAGAAATGTTGCTAGAAAATGTTGCTAGAAAATGTTGCTAAGAAATGTTGCTAAGAAATGTTGCTAGAAAATGTTGCTAGAAAATGTTGCTAAGAAATGTTGCTAGAAAATGTTGCCAGAAAATGTTGCTAGAAAATGTTGCCAAGAAATGTTGCCAAGAAATGTTGCTGTTAAAAGTTGCCAGGAAATGTTGCTGCAAAGCGTTGCTAGAAAATGTTACTGGAAAGTGTAGCTTCAAAAGTTTGCTGGAAAGTTGCGGGCAAATGTTCCTAGAAACGCCTGCCCGATATTATTTTGCATAACGTTGCCGACTTTTCTTCGAAATGTTGCTTTGGGTCCTGTTTGCCCACCTTCTTAATCGTTAGCTGTTCGGTGGTAATTTCCTTTTTGTCTTCGACAACATCGAACAGCCTTACTGAAATTTTTATTTTTCTCTCTTTATTTTGATTTCCCTCTTTAACTATCAATTGATCGTATTTTATGTACGCAAAATTTCCTTTTGCACGTTCTTCTATAAGTTTTGGCTTTAATTCTTTTCGCTTTTCTAGTACTTCTTTCGGAAAATCTTCGGTGACGTATACCTCTTTTAAGTTCCTCTTTATTTTCAGTATCTCACTCTTTTTCCAGATGTTTGCAAAAACAATAAGAAAATGTTGCCAGAAAATGTTGCTAGAAAATGTTGCTAAGAAATGTTGCTAGAAAATGTTGCTAGAAAATGTTGCTAAGAAATGTTGCTAAGAAATGTTGCTAGAAAATGTTGCTAAGAAATGTTGCTAGAAAATGTTGCCAGAAAATGTTGCTAGAAAATGTTGCCAAGAAATGTTGCCAAGAAATGTTGCTGTTAAAAGTTGCCAGGAAATGTTGCTGCAAAGCGTTGCTAGAAAATGTTACTGGAAAGTGTAGCTTCAAAAGTTTGCTGGAAAGTTGCGGGCAAATGTTCCTAGAAACGCCTGCCCGATATTATTTTGCATAACGTTGCCGACTTTTCTTCGAAATGTTGCTTTGGGTCCTGTTTGCCCACCTTCTTAATCGTTAGCTGTTCGGTGGTAATTTCCTTTTTGTCTTCGACAACATCGAACAGCCTTACTGAAATTTTTATTTTTCTCTCTTTATTTTGATTTCCCTCTTTAACTATCAATTGATCGTATTTTATGTACGCAAAATTTCCTTTTGCACGTTCTTCTATAAGTTTTGGCTTTAATTCTTTTCGCTTTTCTAGTACTTCTTTCGGAAAATCTTCGGTGACGTATACCTCTTTTAAGTTCCTCTTTATTTTCAGTATCTCACTCTTTTTCCAGATGTTTGCAAAAACAATAAGAAAATGTTGCCAGAAAATGTTGCTAGAAAATGTTGCTAAGAAATGTTGCTAGAAAATGTTGCTAGAAAATGTTGCTAAGAAATGTTGCTAGAAAATGTTGCTAGAAAATGTTGCTAAGAAATGTTGCTAAGAAATGTTGCTAGAAAATGTTGCTAGAACATGTTGCTAAGAAATGTTGCTAAGAAATGTTGCTAGAAAATGTTGCTAAGAAATGTTGCTAGAAAATGTTGCCAGAAAATGTTGCTAGAAAATGTTGCCAAGAAATGTTGCCAAGAAATGTTGCTGTTAAAAGTTGCCAGGAAATGTTGCTGCAAAGCGTTGCTAGAAAATGTTACTGGAAAGTGTAGCTTCAAAAGTTTGCTGGAAAGTTGCGGGCAAATGTTCCTAGAAACGCCTGCCCGATATTATTTTGCATAACGTTGCCGACTTTTCTTCGAAATGTTGCTTTGGGTCCTGTTTGCCCACCTTCTTAATCGTTAGCTGTTCGGTGGTAATTTCCTTTTTGTCTTCGACAACATCGAACAGCCTTACTGAAATTTTTATTTTTCTCTCTTTATTTTGATTTCCCTCTTTAACTATCAATTGATCGTATTTTATGTACGCAAAATTTCCTTTTGCACGTTCTTCTATAAGTTTTGGCTTTAATTCTTTTCGCTTTTCTAGTACTTCTTTCGGAAAATCTTCGGTGACGTATACCTCTTTTAAGTTCCTCTTTATTTTCAGTATCTCACTCTTTTTCCAGATGTTTGCAAAAACAATAAGAAAATGTTGCCAGAAAATGTTGCTAGAAAATGTTGCTAAGAAATGTTGCTAGAAAATGTTGCTAGAAAATGTTGCTAGAAAATGTTGCTAAGAAATGTTGCTAGAAAATGTTGCTAGAAAATGTTGCTAAGAAATGTTGCTAAGAAATGTTGCTAGAAAATGTTGCTAGAAAATGTTGCTAAGAAATGTTGCTAGAAAATGTTGCCAGAAAATGTTGCTAGAAAATGTTGCCAAGAAATGTTGCCAAGAAATGTTGCTGTTAAAAGTTGCCAGGAAATGTTGCTGCAAAGCGTTGCTAGAAAATGTTACTGGAAAGTGTAGCTTCAAAAGTTTGCTGGAAAGTTGCGGGCAAATGTTCCTAGAAACGCCTGCCCGATATTATTTTGCATAACGTTGCTAGAAAATGTTGCCAGAAAATGTTGCTAGAAAATGTTGCCAAGAAATGTTGCCAAGAAATGTTGCTGTTAAAAGTTGCCAGGAAATGTTGCTGCAAAGCGTTGCTAGAAAATGTTACTGGAAAGTGTAGCTTCAAAAGTTTGCTGGAAAGTTGCGGGCAAATGTTCCTAGAAACGCCTGCCCGATATTATTTTGCATAACGTTGCCGACTTTTCTTCGAAATGTTGCTTTGGGTCCTGTTTGCCCACCTTCTTAATCGTTAGCTGTTCGGTGGTAATTTCCTTTTTGTCTTCGACAACATCGAACAGCCTTACTGAAATTTTTATTTTTCTCTCTTTATTTTGATTTCCCTCTTTAACTATCAATTGATCGTATTTTATGTACGCAAAATTTCCTTTTGCACGTTCTTCTATAAGTTTTGGCTTTAATTCTTTTCGCTTTTCTAGTACTTCTTTCGGAAAATCTTCGGTGACGTATACCTCTTTTAAGTTCCTCTTTATTTTCAGTATCTCACTCTTTTTCCAGATGTTTGCAAAAACAATAAGAAAATGTTGCCAGAAAATGTTGCTAGAAAATGTTGCTAAGAAATGTTGCTAAGAAATGTTGCTAGAAAATGTTGCTAGAAAATGTTGCTAAGAAATGTTGCTAGAAAATGTTGCTAGAAAATGTTGCTAAGAAATGTTGCTAAGAAATGTTGCTAGAAAATGTTGCTAGAACATGTTGCTAAGAAATGTTGCTAGAAAATGTTGCTAGAAAATGTTGCTAAGAAATGTTGCTAGAAAATGTTGCCAGAAAATGTTGCTAGAAAATGTTGCCAAGAAATGTTGCCAAGAAATGTTGCTGTTAAAAGTTGCCAGGAAATGTTGCTGCAAAGCGTTGCTAGAAAATGTTACTGGAAAGTGTAGCTTCAAAAGTTTGCTGGAAAGTTGCGGGCAAATGTTCCTAGAAACGCCTGCCCGATATTATTTTGCATAACGTTGCCGACTTTTCTTCGAAATGTTGCTTTGGGTCCTGTTTGCCCACCTTCTTAATCGTTAGCTGTTCGGTGGTAATTTCCTTTTTGTCTTCGACAACATCGAACAGCCTTACTGAAATTTTTATTTTTCTCTCTTTATTTTGATTTCCCTCTTTAACTATCAATTGATCGTATTTTATGTACGCAAAATTTCCTTTTGCACGTTCTTCTATAAGTTTTGGCTTTAATTCTTTTCGCTTTTCTAGTACTTCTTTCGGAAAATCTTCGGTGACGTATACCTCTTTTAAGTTCCTCTTTATTTTCAGTATCTCACTCTTTTTCCAGATGTTTGCAAAAACAATAAGAAAATGTTGCCAGAAAATGTTGCTAAGAAATGTTGCTAGAAAATGTTGCTAGAAAATGTTGCTAAGAAATGTTGCTAGAAAATGTTGCTAGAAAATGTTGCTAGAAAATGTTGCTAAGAAATGTTGCTAGAAAATGTTGCTAGAAAATGTTGCTAAGAAATGTTGCTAGAAAATGTTGCCAGAAAATGTTGCTAGAAAATGTTGCCAAGAAATGTTGCCAAGAAATGTTGCTGTTAAAAGTTGCCAGGAAATGTTGCTGCAAAGCGTTGCTAGAAAATGTTACTGGAAAGTGTAGCTTCAAAAGTTTGCTGGAAAGTTGCGGGCAAATGTTCCTAGAAACGCCTGCCCGATATTATTTTGCATAACGTTGCCGACTTTTCTTCGAAATGTTGCTTTGGGTCCTGTTTGCCCACCTTCTTAATCGTTAGCTGTTCGGTGGTAATTTCCTTTTTGTCTTCGACAACATCGAACAGCCTTACTGAAATTTTTATTTTTCTCTCTTTATTTTGATTTCCCTCTTTAACTATCAATTGATCGTATTTTATGTACGCAAAATTTCCTTTTGCACGTTCTTCTATAAGTTTTGGCTTTAATTCTTTTCGCTTTTCTAGTACTTCTTTCGGAAAATCTTCGGT
The DNA here is from genome assembly GCA_963942545.1 of Oxycera nigricornis. NCBI lineage: Eukaryota > Metazoa > Arthropoda > Insecta > Diptera > Stratiomyidae > Oxycera > Oxycera nigricornis. Next base: position 15,357 of record CAWWDL010000176.1, on the reverse strand, counting down.
GACGTATACCTCTTTTAAGTTCCTCTTTATTTTCAGTATCTCACTCTTTTTCCAGATGTTTGCAAAAACAATAAGAAAATGTTGCCAGAAAATGTTGCTAGAAAATGTTGCTAAGAAATGTTGCTAGAAAATGTTGCTAGAAAATGTTGCTAAGAAATGTTGCTAAGAAATGTTGCTAGAAAATGTTGCTAGAAAATGTTGCTAAGAAATGTTGCTAAGAAATGTTGCTAGAAAATGTTGCTAAGAAATGTTGCTAGAAAATGTTGCCAGAAAATGTTGCTAGAAAATGTTGCCAAGAAATGTTGCCAAGAAATGTTGCTGTTAAAAGTTGCCAGGAAATGTTGCTGCAAAGCGTTGCTAGAAAATGTTACTGGAAAGTGTAGCTTCAAAAGTTTGCTGGAAAGTTGCGGGCAAATGTTCCTAGAAACGCCTGCCCGATATTATTTTGCATAACGTTGCCGACTTTTCTTCGAAATGTTGCTTTGGGTCCTGTTTGCCCACCTTCTTAATCGTTAGCTGTTCGGTGGTAATTTCCTTTTTGTCTTCGACAACATCGAACAGCCTTACTGAAATTTTTATTTTTCTCTCTTTATTTTGATTTCCCTCTTTAACTATCAATTGATCGTATTTTATGTACGCAAAATTTCCTTTTGCACGTTCTTCTATAAGTTTTGGCTTTAATTCTTTTCGCTTTTCTAGTACTTCTTTCGGAAAATCTTCGGTGACGTATACCTCTTTTAAGTTCCTCTTTATTTTCAGTATCTCACTCTTTTTCCAGATGTTTGCAAAAACAATAAGAAAATGTTGCCAGAAAATGTTGCTAAGAAATGTTGCTAAGAAATGTTGCTAGAAAATGTTGCTAGAACATGTTGCTAAGAAATGTTGCTAGAAAATGTTGCTAGAAAATGTTGCTAAGAAATGTTGCTAGAAAATGTTGCCAGAAAATGTTGCTAGAAAATGTTGCCAAGAAATGTTGCCAAGAAATGTTGCTGTTAAAAGTTGCCAGGAAATGTTGCTGCAAAGCGTTGCTAGAAAATGTTACTGGAAAGTGTAGCTTCAAAAGTTTGCTGGAAAGTTGCGGGCAAATGTTCCTAGAAACGCCTGCCCGATATTATTTTGCATAACGTTGCCGACTTTTCTTCGAAATGTTGCTTTGGGTCCTGTTTGCCCACCTTCTTAATCGTTAGCTGTTCGGTGGTAATTTCCTTTTTGTCTTCGACAACATCGAACAGCCTTACTGAAATTTTTATTTTTCTCTCTTTATTTTGATTTCCCTCTTTAACTATCAATTGATCGTATTTTATGTACGCAAAATTTCCTTTTGCACGTTCTTCTATAAGTTTTGGCTTTAATTCTTTTCGCTTTTCTAGTACTTCTTTCGGAAAATCTTCGGTGACGTATACCTCTTTTAAGTTCCTCTTTATTTTCAGTATCTCACTCTTTTTCCAGATGTTTGCAAAAACAATAAGAAAATGTTGCCAGAAAATGTTGCTAGAAAATGTTGCTAAGAAATGTTGCTAGAAAATGTTGCTAGAAAATGTTGCTAAGAAATGTTGCTAAGAAATGTTGCTAGAAAATGTTGCTAAGAAATGTTGCTAGAAAATGTTGCCAGAAAATGTTGCTAGAAAATGTTGCCAAGAAATGTTGCCAAGAAATGTTGCTGTTAAAAGTTGCCAGGAAATGTTGCTGCAAAGCGTTGCTAGAAAATGTTACTGGAAAGTGTAGCTTCAAAAGTTTGCTGGAAAGTTGCGGGCAAATGTTCCTAGAAACGCCTGCCCGATATTATTTTGCATAACGTTGCCGACTTTTCTTCGAAATGTTGCTTTGGGTCCTGTTTGCCCACCTTCTTAATCGTTAGCTGTTCGGTGGTAATTTCCTTTTTGTCTTCGACAACATCGAACAGCCTTACTGAAATTTTTATTTTTCTCTCTTTATTTTGATTTCCCTCTTTAACTATCAATTGATCGTATTTTATGTACGCAAAATTTCCTTTTGCACGTTCTTCTATAAGTTTTGGCTTTAATTCTTTTCGCTTTTCTAGTACTTCTTTCGGAAAATCTTCGGTGACGTATACCTCTTTTAAGTTCCTCTTTATTTTCAGTATCTCACTCTTTTTCCAGATGTTTGCAAAAACAATAAGAAAATGTTGCCAGAAAATGTTGCTAAGAAATGTTGCTAGAAAATGTTGCTAGAAAATGTTGCTAAGAAATGTTGCTAGAAAATGTTGCTAGAAAATGTTGCTAGAAAATGTTGCTAAGAAATGTTGCTAGAAAATGTTGCTAGAAAATGTTGCTAAGAAATGTTGCTAGAAAATGTTGCCAGAAAATGTTGCTAGAAAATGTTGCCAAGAAATGTTGCCAAGAAATGTTGCTGTTAAAAGTTGCCAGGAAATGTTGCTGCAAAGCGTTGCTAGAAAATGTTACTGGAAAGTGTAGCTTCAAAAGTTTGCTGGAAAGTTGCGGGCAAATGTTCCTAGAAACGCCTGCCCGATATTATTTTGCATAACGTTGCCGACTTTTCTTCGAAATGTTGCTTTGGGTCCTGTTTGCCCACCTTCTTAATCGTTAGCTGTTCGGTGGTAATTTCCTTTTTGTCTTCGACAACATCGAACAGCCTTACTGAAATTTTTATTTTTCTCTCTTTATTTTGATTTCCCTCTTTAACTATCAATTGATCGTATTTTATGTACGCAAAATTTCCTTTTGCACGTTCTTCTATAAGTTTTGGCTTTAATTCTTTTCGCTTTTCTAGTACTTCTTTCGGAAAATCTTCGGTGACGTATACCTCTTTTAAGTTCCTCTTTATTTTCAGTATCTCACTCTTTTTCCAGATGTTTGCAAAAACAATAAGAAAATGTTGCCAGAAAATGTTGCTAGAAAATGTTGCCAAGAAATGTTGCCAAGAAATGTTGCTGTTAAAAGTTGCCAGGAAATGTTGCTGCAAAGCGTTGCTAGAAAATGTTACTGGAAAGTGTAGCTTCAAAAGTTTGCTGGAAAGTTGCGGGCAAATGTTCCTAGAAACGCCTGCCCGATATTATTTTGCATAACGTTGCCGACTTTTCTTCGAAATGTTGCTTTGGGTCCTGTTTGCCCACCTTCTTAATCGTTAGCTGTTCGGTGGTAATTTCCTTTTTGTCTTCGACAACATCGAACAGCCTTACTGAAATTTTTATTTTTCTCTCTTTATTTTGATTTCCCTCTTTAACTATCAATTGATCGTATTTTATGTACGCAAAATTTCCTTTTGCACGTTCTTCTATAAGTTTTGGCTTTAATTCTTTTCGCTTTTCTAGTACTTCTTTCGGAAAATCTTCGGTGACGTATACCTCTTTTAAGTTCCTCTTTATTTTCAGTATCTCACTCTTTTTCCAGATGTTTGCAAAAACAATAAGAAAATGTTGCCAGAAAATGTTGCTAGAAAATGTTGCTAAGAAATGTTGCTAGAAAATGTTGCTAGAAAATGTTGCTAAGAAATGTTGCTAAGAAATGTTGCTAGAAAATGTTGCTAGAAAATGTTGCTAAGAAATGTTGCTAAGAAATGTTGCTAGAAAATGTTGCTAAGAAATGTTGCTAGAAAATGTTGCCAGAAAATGTTGCTAGAAAATGTTGCCAAGAAATGTTGCCAAGAAATGTTGCTGTTAAAAGTTGCCAGGAAATGTTGCTGCAAAGCGTTGCTAGAAAATGTTACTGGAAAGTGTAGCTTCAAAAGTTTGCTGGAAAGTTGCGGGCAAATGTTCCTAGAAACGCCTGCCCGATATTATTTTGCATAACGTTGCCGACTTTTCTTCGAAATGTTGCTTTGGGTCCTGTTTGCCCACCTTCTTAATCGTTAGCTGTTCGGTGGTAATTTCCTTTTTGTCTTCGACAACATCGAACAGCCTTACTGAAATTTTTATTTTTCTCTCTTTATTTTGATTTCCCTCTTTAACTATCAATTGATCGTATTTTATGTACGCAAAATTTCCTTTTGCACGTTCTTCTATAAGTTTTGGCTTTAATTCTTTTCGCTTTTCTAGTACTTCTTTCGGAAAATCTTCGGTGACGTATACCTCTTTTAAGTTCCTCTTTATTTTCAGTATCTCACTCTTTTTCCAGATGTTTGCAAAAACAATAAGAAAATGTTGCCAGAAAATGTTGCTAGAAAATGTTGCTAAGAAATGTTGCTAGAAAATGTTGCTAGAAAATGTTGCTAAGAAATGTTGCTAAGAAATGTTGCTAGAAAATGTTGCTAAGAAATGTTGCTAGAAAATGTTGCCAGAAAATGTTGCTAGAAAATGTTGCCAAGAAATGTTGCCAAGAAATGTTGCTGTTAAAAGTTGCCAGGAAATGTTGCTGCAAAGCGTTGCTAGAAAATGTTACTGGAAAGTGTAGCTTCAAAAGTTTGCTGGAAAGTTGCGGGCAAATGTTCCTAGAAACGCCTGCCCGATATTATTTTGCATAACGTTGCCGACTTTTCTTCGAAATGTTGCTTTGGGTCCTGTTTGCCCACCTTCTTAATCGTTAGCTGTTCGGTGGTAATTTCCTTTTTGTCTTCGACAACATCGAACAGCCTTACTGAAATTTTTATTTTTCTCTCTTTATTTTGATTTCCCTCTTTAACTATCAATTGATCGTATTTTATGTACGCAAAATTTCCTTTTGCACGTTCTTCTATAAGTTTTGGCTTTAATTCTTTTCGCTTTTCTAGTACTTCTTTCGGAAAATCTTCGGTGACGTATACCTCTTTTAAGTTCCTCTTTATTTTCAGTATCTCACTCTTTTTCCAGATGTTTGCAAAAACAATAAGAAAATGTTGCCAGAAAATGTTGCTAGAAAATGTTGCTAAGAAATGTTGCTAGAAAATGTTGCTAGAAAATGTTGCTAAGAAATGTTGCTAAGAAATGTTGCTAGAAAATGTTGCTAGAAAATGTTGCTAAGAAATGTTGCTAGAAAATGTTGCCAGAAAATGTTGCTAGAAAATGTTGCCAAGAAATGTTGCCAAGAAATGTTGCTGTTAAAAGTTGCCAGGAAATGTTGCTGCAAAGCGTTGCTAGAAAATGTTACTGGAAAGTGTAGCTTCAAAAGTTTGCTGGAAAGTTGCGGGCAAATGTTCCTAGAAACGCCTGCCCGATATTATTTTGCATAACGTTGCCGACTTTTCTTCGAAATGTTGCTTTGGGTCCTGTTTGCCCACCTTCTTAATCGTTAGCTGTTCGGTGGTAATTTCCTTTTTGTCTTCGACAACATCGAACAGCCTTACTGAAATTTTTATTTTTCTCTCTTTATTTTGATTTCCCTCTTTAACTATCAATTGATCGTATTTTATGTACGCAAAATTTCCTTTTGCACGTTCTTCTATAAGTTTTGGCTTTAATTCTTTTCGCTTTTCTAGTACTTCTTTCGGAAAATCTTCGGTGACGTATACCTCTTTTAAGTTCCTCTTTATTTTCAGTATCTCACTCTTTTTCCAGATGTTTGCAAAAACAATAAGAAAATGTTGCCAGAAAATGTTGCTAGAAAATGTTGCTAAGAAATGTTGCTAGAAAATGTTGCTAGAAAATGTTGCTAAGAAATGTTGCTAAGAAATGTTGCTAGAAAATGTTGCTAAGAAATGTTGCTAGAAAATGTTGCCAGAAAATGTTGCTAGAAAATGTTGCCAAGAAATGTTGCCAAGAAATGTTGCTGTTAAAAGTTGCCAGGAAATGTTGCTGCAAAGCGTTGCTAGAAAATGTTACTGGAAAGTGTAGCTTCAAAAGTTTGCTGGAAAGTTGCGGGCAAATGTTCCTAGAAACGCCTGCCCGATATTATTTTGCATAACGTTGCCGACTTTTCTTCGAAATGTTGCTTTGGGTCCTGTTTGCCCACCTTCTTAATCGTTAGCTGTTCGGTGGTAATTTCCTTTTTGTCTTCGACAACATCGAACAGCCTTACTGAAATTTTTATTTTTCTCTCTTTATTTTGATTTCCCTCTTTAACTATCAATTGATCGTATTTTATGTACGCAAAATTTCCTTTTGCACGTTCTTCTATAAGTTTTGGCTTTAATTCTTTTCGCTTTTCTAGTACTTCTTTCGGAAAATCTTCGGTGACGTATACCTCTTTTAAGTTCCTCTTTATTTTCAGTATCTCACTCTTTTTCCAGATGTTTGCAAAAACAATAAGAAAATGTTGCCAGAAAATGTTGCTAGAAAATGTTGCTAAGAAATGTTGCTAAGAAATGTTGCTAGAAAATGTTGCTAGAAAATGTTGCTAAGAAATGTTGCTAGAAAATGTTGCTAGAAAATGTTGCTAAGAAATGTTGCTAAGAAATGTTGCTAGAAAATGTTGCTAGAACATGTTGCTAAGAAATGTTGCTAGAAAATGTTGCTAGAAAATGTTGCTAAGAAATGTTGCTAGAAAATGTTGCCAGAAAATGTTGCTAGAAAATGTTGCCAAGAAATGTTGCCAAGAAATGTTGCTGTTAAAAGTTGCCAGGAAATGTTGCTGCAAAGCGTTGCTAGAAAATGTTACTGGAAAGTGTAGCTTCAAAAGTTTGCTGGAAAGTTGCGGGCAAATGTTCCTAGAAACGCCTGCCCGATATTATTTTGCATAACGTTGCCGACTTTTCTTCGAAATGTTGCTTTGGGTCCTGTTTGCCCACCTTCTTAATCGTTAGCTGTTCGGTGGTAATTTCCTTTTTGTCTTCGACAACATCGAACAGCCTTACTGAAATTTTTATTTTTCTCTCTTTATTTTGATTTCCCTCTTTAACTATCAATTGATCGTATTTTATGTACGCAAAATTTCCTTTTGCACGTTCTTCTATAAGTTTTGGCTTTAATTCTTTTCGCTTTTCTAGTACTTCTTTCGGAAAATCTTCGGTGACGTATACCTCTTTTAAGTTCCTCTTTATTTTCAGTATCTCACTCTTTTTCCAGATGTTTGCAAAAACAATAAGAAAATGTTGCCAGAAAATGTTGCTAGAAAATGTTGCTAAGAAATGTTGCTAGAAAATGTTGCTAGAAAATGTTGCTAGAAAATGTTGCTAAGAAATGTTGCTAGAAAATGTTGCTAGAAAATGTTGCTAAGAAATGTTGCTAAGAAATGTTGCTAGAAAATGTTGCTAGAAAATGTTGCTAAGAAATGTTGCTAGAAAATGTTGCCAGAAAATGTTGCTAGAAAATGTTGCCAAGAAATGTTGCCAAGAAATGTTGCTGTTAAAAGTTGCCAGGAAATGTTGCTGCAAAGCGTTGCTAGAAAATGTTACTGGAAAGTGTAGCTTCAAAAGTTTGCTGGAAAGTTGCGGGCAAATGTTCCTAGAAACGCCTGCCCGATATTATTTTGCATAACGTTGCTAGAAAATGTTGCCAGAAAATGTTGCTAGAAAATGTTGCCAAGAAATGTTGCCAAGAAATGTTGCTGTTAAAAGTTGCCAGGAAATGTTGCTGCAAAGCGTTGCTAGAAAATGTTACTGGAAAGTGTAGCTTCAAAAGTTTGCTGGAAAGTTGCGGGCAAATGTTCCTAGAAACGCCTGCCCGATATTATTTTGCATAACGTTGCCGACTTTTCTTCGAAATGTTGCTTTGGGTCCTGTTTGCCCACCTTCTTAATCGTTAGCTGTTCGGTGGTAATTTCCTTTTTGTCTTCGACAACATCGAACAGCCTTACTGAAATTTTTATTTTTCTCTCTTTATTTTGATTTCCCTCTTTAACTATCAATTGATCGTATTTTATGTACGCAAAATTTCCTTTTGCACGTTCTTCTATAAGTTTTGGCTTTAATTCTTTTCGCTTTTCTAGTACTTCTTTCGGAAAATCTTCGGTGACGTATACCTCTTTTAAGTTCCTCTTTATTTTCAGTATCTCACTCTTTTTCCAGATGTTTGCAAAAACAATAAGAAAATGTTGCCAGAAAATGTTGCTAGAAAATGTTGCTAAGAAATGTTGCTAAGAAATGTTGCTAGAAAATGTTGCTAGAAAATGTTGCTAAGAAATGTTGCTAGAAAATGTTGCTAGAAAATGTTGCTAAGAAATGTTGCTAAGAAATGTTGCTAGAAAATGTTGCTAGAACATGTTGCTAAGAAATGTTGCTAGAAAATGTTGCTAGAAAATGTTGCTAAGAAATGTTGCTAGAAAATGTTGCCAGAAAATGTTGCTAGAAAATGTTGCCAAGAAATGTTGCCAAGAAATGTTGCTGTTAAAAGTTGCCAGGAAATGTTGCTGCAAAGCGTTGCTAGAAAATGTTACTGGAAAGTGTAGCTTCAAAAGTTTGCTGGAAAGTTGCGGGCAAATGTTCCTAGAAACGCCTGCCCGATATTATTTTGCATAACGTTGCCGACTTTTCTTCGAAATGTTGCTTTGGGTCCTGTTTGCCCACCTTCTTAATCGTTAGCTGTTCGGTGGTAATTTCCTTTTTGTCTTCGACAACATCGAACAGCCTTACTGAAATTTTTATTTTTCTCTCTTTATTTTGATTTCCCTCTTTAACTATCAATTGATCGTATTTTATGTACGCAAAATTTCCTTTTGCACGTTCTTCTATAAGTTTTGGCTTTAATTCTTTTCGCTTTTCTAGTACTTCTTTCGGAAAATCTTCGGTGACGTATACCTCTTTTAAGTTCCTCTTTATTTTCAGTATCTCACTCTTTTTCCAGATGTTTGCAAAAACAATAAGAAAATGTTGCCAGAAAATGTTGCTAAGAAATGTTGCTAGAAAATGTTGCTAGAAAATGTTGCTAAGAAATGTTGCTAGAAAATGTTGCTAGAAAATGTTGCTAGAAAATGTTGCTAAGAAATGTTGCTAGAAAATGTTGCTAGAAAATGTTGCTAAGAAATGTTGCTAGAAAATGTTGCCAGAAAATGTTGCTAGAAAATGTTGCCAAGAAATGTTGCCAAGAAATGTTGCTGTTAAAAGTTGCCAGGAAATGTTGCTGCAAAGCGTTGCTAGAAAATGTTACTGGAAAGTGTAGCTTCAAAAGTTTGCTGGAAAGTTGCGGGCAAATGTTCCTAGAAACGCCTGCCCGATATTATTTTGCATAACGTTGCCGACTTTTCTTCGAAATGTTGCTTTGGGTCCTGTTTGCCCACCTTCTTAATCGTTAGCTGTTCGGTGGTAATTTCCTTTTTGTCTTCGACAACATCGAACAGCCTTACTGAAATTTTTATTTTTCTCTCTTTATTTTGATTTCCCTCTTTAACTATCAATTGATCGTATTTTATGTACGCAAAATTTCCTTTTGCACGTTCTTCTATAAGTTTTGGCTTTAATTCTTTTCGCTTTTCTAGTACTTCTTTCGGAAAATCTTCGGTGACGTATACCTCTTTTAAGTTCCTCTTTATTTTCAGTATCTCACTCTTTTTCCAGATGTTTGCAAAAACAATAAGAAAATGTTGCCAGAAAATGTTGCTAGAAAATGTTGCTAAGAAATGTTGCTAGAAAATGTTGCTAGAAAATGTTGCTAAGAAATGTTGCTAAGAAATGTTGCTAGAAAATGTTGCTAGAAAATGTTGCTAAGAAATGTTGCTAGAAAATGTTGCCAGAAAATGTTGCTAGAAAATGTTGCCAAGAAATGTTGCCAAGAAATGTTGCTGTTAAAAGTTGCCAGGAAATGTTGCTGCAAAGCGTTGCTAGAAAATGTTACTGGAAAGTGTAGCTTCAAAAGTTTGCTGGAAAGTTGCGGGCAAATGTTCCTAGAAACGCCTGCCCGATATTATTTTGCATAACGTTGCCGACTTTTCTTCGAAATGTTGCTTTGGGTCCTGTTTGCCCACCTTCTTAATCGTTAGCTGTTCGGTGGTAATTTCCTTTTTGTCTTCGACAACATCGAACAGCCTTACTGAAATTTTTATTTTTCTCTCTTTATTTTGATTTCCCTCTTTAACTATCAATTGATCGTATTTTATGTACGCAAAATTTCCTTTTGCACGTTCTTCTATAAGTTTTGGCTTTAATTCTTTTCGCTTTTCTAGTACTTCTTTCGGAAAATCTTCGGTGACGTATACCTCTTTTAAGTTCCTCTTTATTTTCAGTATCTCACTCTTTTTCCAGATGTTTGCAAAAACAATAAGAAAATGTTGCCAGAAAATGTTGCTAAGAAATGTTGCTAGAAAATGTTGCTAGAAAATGTTGCTAAGAAATGTTGCTAGAAAATGTTGCTAGAAAATGTTGCTAGAAAATGTTGCTAAGAAATGTTGCTAGAAAATGTTGCTAGAAAATGTTGCTAAGAAATGTTGCTAGAAAATGTTGCCAGAAAATGTTGCTAGAAAATGTTGCCAAGAAATGTTGCCAAGAAATGTTGCTGTTAAAAGTTGCCAGGAAATGTTGCTGCAAAGCGTTGCTAGAAAATGTTACTGGAAAGTGTAGCTTCAAAAGTTTGCTGGAAAGTTGCGGGCAAATGTTCCTAGAAACGCCTGCCCGATATTATTTTGCATAACGTTGCCGACTTTTCTTCGAAATGTTGCTTTGGGTCCTGTTTGCCCACCTTCTTAATCGTTAGCTGTTCGGTGGTAATTTCCTTTTTGTCTTCGACAACATCGAACAGCCTTACTGAAATTTTTATTTTTCTCTCTTTATTTTGATTTCCCTCTTTAACTATCAATTGATCGTATTTTATGTACGCAAAATTTCCTTTTGCACGTTCTTCTATAAGTTTTGGCTTTAATTCTTTTCGCTTTTCTAGTACTTCTTTCGGAAAATCTTCGGTGACGTATACCTCTTTTAAGTTCCTCTTTATTTTCAGTATCTCACTCTTTTTCCAGATGTTTGCAAAAACAATAAGAAAATGTTGCCAGAAAATGTTGCTAGAAAATGTTGCTAAGAAATGTTGCTAGAAAATGTTGCTAGAAAATGTTGCTAAGAAATGTTGCTAAGAAATGTTGCTAGAAAATGTTGCTAGAAAATGTTGCTAAGAAATGTTGCTAAGAAATGTTGCTAGAAAATGTTGCTAGAACATGTTGCTAAGAAATGTTGCTAGAAAATGTTGCTAGAAAATGTTGCTAAGAAATGTTGCTAGAAAATGTTGCCAGAAAATGTTGCTAGAAAATGTTGCCAAGAAATGTTGCCAAGAAATGTTGCTGTTAAAAGTTGCCAGGAAATGTTGCTGCAAAGCGTTGCTAGAAAATGTTACTGGAAAGTGTAGCTTCAAAAGTTTGCTGGAAAGTTGCGGGCAAATGTTCCTAGAAACGCCTGCCCGATATTATTTTGCATAACGTTGCCGACTTTTCTTCGAAATGTTGCTTTGGGTCCTGTTTGCCCACCTTCTTAATCGTTAGCTGTTCGGTGGTAATTTCCTTTTTGTCTTCGACAACATCGAACAGCCTTACTGAAATTTTTATTTTTCTCTCTTTATTTTGATTTCCCTCTTTAACTATCAATTGATCGTATTTTATGTACGCAAAATTTCCTTTTGCACGTTCTTCTATAAGTTTTGGCTTTAATTCTTTTCGCTTTTCTAGTACTTCTTTCGGAAAATCTTCGGTGACGTATACCTCTTTTAAGTTCCTCTTTATTTTCAGTATCTCACTCTTTTTCCAGATGTTTGCAAAAACAATAAGAAAATGTTGCCAGAAAATGTTGCTAAGAAATGTTGCTAGAAAATGTTGCTAGAAAATGTTGCTAAGAAATGTTGCTAGAAAATGTTGCTAGAAAATGTTGCTAGAAAATGTTGCTAAGAAATGTTGCTAGAAAATGTTGCTAGAAAATGTTGCTAAGAAATGTTGCTAGAAAATGTTGCCAGAAAATGTTGCTAGAAAATGTTGCCAAGAAATGTTGCCAAGAAATGTTGCTGTTAAAAGTTGCCAGGAAATGTTGCTGCAAAGCGTTGCTAGAAAATGTTACTGGAAAGTGTAGCTTCAAAAGTTTGCTGGAAAGTTGCGGGCAAATGTTCCTAGAAACGCCTGCCCGATATTATTTTGCATAACGTTGCCGACTTTTCTTCGAAATGTTGCTTTGGGTCCTGTTTGCCCACCTTCTTAATCGTTAGCTGTTCGGTGGTAATTTCCTTTTTGTCTTCGACAACATCGAACAGCCTTACTGAAATTTTTATTTTTCTCTCTTTATTTTGATTTCCCTCTTTAACTATCAATTGATCGTATTTTATGTACGCAAAATTTCCTTTTGCACGTTCTTCTATAAGTTTTGGCTTTAATTCTTTTCGCTTTTCTAGTACTTCTTTCGGAAAATCTTCGGTGACGTATACCTCTTTTAAGTTCCTCTTTATTTTCAGTATCTCACTCTTTTTCCAGATGTTTGCAAAAACAATAAGAAAATGTTGCCAGAAAATGTTGCTAGAAAATGTTGCTAAGAAATGTTGCTAGAAAATGTTGCTAGAAAATGTTGCTAAGAAATGTTGCTAAGAAATGTTGCTAGAAAATGTTGCTAAGAAATGTTGCTAGAAAATGTTGCCAGAAAATGTTGCTAGAAAATGTTGCCAAGAAATGTTGCCAAGAAATGTTGCTGTTAAAAGTTGCCAGGAAATGTTGCTGCAAAGCGTTGCTAGAAAATGTTACTGGAAAGTGTAGCTTCAAAAGTTTGCTGGAAAGTTGCGGGCAAATGTTCCTAGAAACGCCTGCCCGATATTATTTTGCATAACGTTGCCGACTTTTCTTCGAAATGTTGCTTTGGGTCCTGTTTGCCCACCTTCTTAATCGTTAGCTGTTCGGTGGTAATTTCCTTTTTGTCTTCGACAACATCGAACAGCCTTACTGAAATTTTTATTTTTCTCTCTTTATTTTGATTTCCCTCTTTAACTATCAATTGATCGTATTTTATGTACGCAAAATTTCCTTTTGCACGTTCTTCTATAAGTTTTGGCTTTAATTCTTTTCGCTTTTCTAGTACTTCTTTCGGAAAATCTTCGGTGACGTATACCTCTTTTAAGTTCCTCTTTATTTTCAGTATCTCACTCTTTTTCCAGATGTTTGCAAAAACAATAAGAAAATGTTGCCAGAAAATGTTGCTAGAAAATGTTGCTAAGAAATGTTGCTAGAAAATGTTGCTAGAAAATGTTGCTAAGAAATGTTGCTAAGAAATGTTGCTAGAAAATGTTGCTAAGAAATGTTGCTAGAAAATGTTGCCAGAAAATGTTGCTAGAAAATGTTGCCAAGAAATGTTGCCAAGAAATGTTGCTGTTAAAAGTTGCCAGGAAATGTTGCTGCAAAGCGTTGCTAGAAAATGTTACTGGAAAGTGTAGCTTCAAAAGTTTGCTGGAAAGTTGCGGGCAAATGTTCCTAGAAACGCCTGCCCGATATTATTTTGCATAACGTTGCCGACTTTTCTTCGAAATGTTGCTTTGGGTCCTGTTTGCCCACCTTCTTAATCGTTAGCTGTTCGGTGGTAATTTCCTTTTTGTCTTCGACAACATCGAACAGCCTTACTGAAATTTTTATTTTTCTCTCTTTATTTTGATTTCCCTCTTTAACTATCAATTGATCGTATTTTATGTACGCAAAATTTCCTTTTGCACGTTCTTCTATAAGTTTTGGCTTTAATTCTTTTCGCTTTTCTAGTACTTCTTTCGGAAAATCTTCGGTGACGTATACCTCTTTTAAGTTCCTCTTTATTTTCAGTATCTCACTCTTTTTCCAGATGTTTGCAAAAACAATAAGAAAATGTTGCCAGAAAATGTTGCTAGAAAATGTTGCTAAGAAATGTTGCTAGAAAATGTTGCTAGAAAATGTTGCTAAGAAATGTTGCTAAGAAATGTTGCTAGAAAATGTTGCTAAGAAATGTTGCTAGAAAATGTTGCCAGAAAATGTTGCTAGAAAATGTTGCCAAGAAATGTTGCCAAGAAATGTTGCTGTTAAAAGTTGCCAGGAAATGTTGCTGCAAAGCGTTGCTAGAAAATGTTACTGGAAAGTGTAGCTTCAAAAGTTTGCTGGAAAGTTGCGGGCAAATGTTCCTAGAAACGCCTGCCGATATTATTTTGCATAACGTTGCCGACTTTTCTTCGAAATGTTGCTTTGGGTCCTGTTTGCCCACCTTCTTAATCGTTAGCTGTTCGGTGGTAATTTCCTTTTTGTCTTCGACAACATCTGAACAGCCTTACTGAAATTTTTATTTTTCTCTCTTTATTTTGATTTCCCTCTTTAACTATCAATTGATCGTATTTTATGTACGCAAAATTTCCTTTTGCACGTTCTTCTATAAGTTTTGGCTTTAATTCTTTTCGCTTTTCTAGTACTTCTTTCGGAAAATCTTCGGTGACGTATACCTCTTTTAAGTTCCTCTTTATTTTCAGTATCTCACTCTTTTTCCAGATGTTTGCAAAAACAATAAGAAAATGTTGCCAGAAAATGTTGCTAAGAAATGTTGCTAAGAAATGTTGCTAGAAAATGTTGCTAAGAAATGTTGCTAGAAAATGTTGCTAGAAAATGTTGCTAAGAAATGTTGCTAAGAAATGTTGCTAGAAATGTTGCTAGAAAATGTTGCTAAGAAATGTTGCTAGAAAATGTTGCCAGAAAATGTTGCTAGAAAATGTTGCCAAGAAATGTTGCCAAGAAATGTTGCTGTTAAAAGTTGCCAGGAAATGTTGCTGCAAAGCGTTGCTAGAAAATGTTACTGGAAAGTGTAGCTTCAAAAGTTTGCTGGAAAGTTGCGGGCAAATGTTCCTAGAAACGCCTGCCCGATATTATTTTGCATAACGTTGCCGACTTTTCTTCGAAATGTTGCTTTGGGTCCTGTTTGCCCACCTTCTTAATCGTTAGCTGTTCGGTGGTAATTTCCTTTTTGTCTTCGACAAAATCGAACAGCCTTACTGAAATTTTTATTTTTCTCTCTTTATTTTGATTTCCCTCTTTAACTATCAATTGATCGTATTTTATGTACGCAAAATTTCCTTTTGCACGTTCTTCTATAAGTTTTGGCTTTAATTCTTTTCGCTTTTCTAGTACTTCTTTCGGAAAATCTTCGGTGACGTATACCTCTTTTAAGTTCCTCTTTATTTTCAGTATCTCACTCTTTTTCCAGATGTTTGCAAAAACAATAAGAAAATGTTGCCAGAAAATGTTGCTAGAAAATGTTGCTAAGAAATGTGCTAAGAAATTTGCTAGAAAATGTTGCTAGAAAATGTTGCTAAGAAATGTGCTAGAAAATGTTGCTAGAAAATGTTGCTAAGAAATGTTGCTAAGAAATGTTGCTAGAAAATGTTGCTAGAACATGTTGCTAAGAAATGTTGCTAGAAAATGTTGCTAGAAAATGTGCTAAGAAATGTTGCTAGAAAATGTTGCCAGAAAATGTTGCTAGAAAATGTTGCCAAGAAATGTTGCCAAGAAATGTTGCTGTTAAAAGTTGCCAGGAAATGTTGCTGCAAAGCGTTGCTAGAAAATGTTACTGGAAAGTGTAGCTTCAAAAGTTTGCTGGAAAGTTGCGGGCAAATGTTCCTAGAAACGCCTGCCCGATATT
>CAWWDL010000175.1:0-34550 GCA_963942545.1 Oxycera nigricornis | reverse complement strand
ACGTTGTTTTAATTACTAGTTAATTGTCATATTTTAAAGGAAATTGTGTAGGTTTTAACATATCTTTGCTTGATTTTACATATTTGTAAAATTCAATGTAGCTATAATCATAGTTGGAAACGGTCATTAATTCGCTCTTTATGAAATCCGGAGTACATTTGTTGCGCACATCAGTCCATTTTAATGCCATCTGCGTAAAAATCTTCTCTACAAAGCAGTTATAACTATGAATACTAAAGATAATCGATTTAATTAGAAAAATGTTAGAGTTTTCACTCCTGGAAAATCTATCCATTATTTTCTTTGACTTTTCGTTGCAATTTCTAGGTTTTTTTTTTGTAAATAATTTGAATTTCTTCGTAAAACGAGTCCTCCATATTTCATTGATCAATCCTTAAAAGTTCTGCAGCTTTGTGAAAATGTTCATAATTTATTGGTGATTTCAAATTTAACAAGCCGCGAGGTGTGACCCTTCAGGTCCACACGGTCAACTTCCCAGTAATATCTACATAAACATCAAAAACATTAAACACAATAATAATTTTGAAAATAATACTACTTTAAATAATAAAAATGAGAGGTATTCAAAGCAGTAACAGGAGCTTTGATTACATTACATTGCGATTACAAGAACTTCCCAGTATATGGGAAGTTCTTGTAATCGCCTCAAAAATCGAAATTGAAATTTTCAACATTTCTTTACGTTTTGAGGTCTATAGAGTATAAATAAAGTGTTTTTAGAAAGGAAGATGTATGTGTGTGTGTGTGTGTACGTACGTACGTACGTACCTTCGTGGACACTTTTTTCTACGAGCATAACTCACGTAAACAAAGTCCGATCGACTTCGTTAAGATGTCAATCGAAGCGTCTTTGCAATTTTAAGAGCTGATTAGTTTTTGGGACAGTTCGATCGGGGGGGGGGGGGGTGTTGTTTTGCCTCTTTGAAGGTCATTTTTGTCATGCCTTATATCTCGCGAACTAAACATACAATTTGCATCATTAAGGTGTCAATCAACGAGTATTACCATTTGCTCAAACATATCAAATTTTTACAAAAATACTTGAAGCCGTTTTTCAATTTAAGAGAAAAAAGTGCAAAAAATAGTTTTTTTTTCATAAACACTAAATTTTTAACCTGATTTGCCAAACAAAGTAATCAATGTTTATAAAATTTATATACCGCAAACAATGTTTGTAAAAATATCATCAAAACATTTTGTCATGATTACGTAAAAAACTAAATTAAAAATAAAAATCATTAAAAGTTATCATGATTTTCAGGGTCATTTTTATCATTCACTATATCTCACGAACCAGCTATAATATTTGCATCATTAAGGTGTCAATAGACGTGTATTAACATTTGTGCGATGTTTTCAATATTATAAAAATTCGTTTCAGCTTTTTTTTAATTTAATAGAAGAAAATACGAAAAATTAGGGTTTTTTCATCAAAAGTATTTTTTTAACCTTATTTGCACAACATAGTTATAAATGTTTATAAAATTTGGACATTCTTATCAGTTTTTGAAGAGAAACTGACAAAACTTTTTTCCATGATTATAAAAAAACTAAATTAAAAATAAAAAACCATTCAAAGTTAACATGTAAAGAGGGTTCATACGAATGACATTACTTTATATCTTTTATTCTAAAGAGATTGTTGTAAATTTAATCAAAGTTTAAAAATATTTGCAGTGTTGCTACAGTCTTTTAATTAAAAAAAAACTGCTTAAAGTTTGAAAACCAACAAAATTTTAATCAAATTTGCATTTGTGGTAATCAGCTCTGTGAATGGTAAAATGTTTTTTAGTCAATACTTTGCAAGATCATATGCTTTAAAAAGCTTTCATCAAATAAAAAATTGTAGTTTTTAGAAGATTTGATCTTAAGTAATCGTAAGATTTCAATTACTTCCTCCATCATCATTTGTAATACATTTTACATTTTACATGCAATTGAATCTATTTTTGACTGAATATTCAAAAATGTTCAAGACCAATAGGAAATATGAAGTAATTATCAATTTGATTGATGTAAAATCGTGAAAAGTTTTGAATTCAGTGATTATGCTGAAGTCATGACAATTTTGAACGGAACTATTCAAAATTGTCATCACGCGACAAAATCTCTTCAATGAGAGTAATAAAAAAAATTGCATTCATTTTTGCTAGTGCTCGTTTGTCCTTCAAGCATCGATATGAAAATAACAAATAACGTAGAAAAGGCTCCCACCGATTGATCCGCGTGAATATTCAATCAAATCAATCTGTCCTCATCGACCAAAAACCTTACTTAATCAATGGACCCTCTCGTAGTTGATATGATTAATATTCACTCATTCCTGTCACTGCTTTGAATACCTCTCATTTTTATTATTTAAAGTAGTATTATTTTCAAAATTATTATTGTGTTTAATGTTTTTGATGTTTATGTAGATATTACCGGGAAGTTGACCGTGTGGACCTGAAGGGTCGCACCTCGCGGCTTGTAATCGAATGATGTTAAAATACGGGACAGAATCTGTCCCGGCGGGACGTTTAATATTATGCCTGAAATACGGGATGTCCCGGGAAATACGGGACATCTGGCAACGCTAGGTACTACGTACCCTGTGTAAATAAATCCCGGTTCTTAAATTGGTGAGATTTGCTCGTCAACTGTCATAGACTTGCAGTATTTACCACCTTTTTTAATAATCTTCTACGTTTTGTTCTTTCTCCCATCAAAGTAGAAAGGAAAAAGTTCTAAACTCTGACTTCCTCCATTAACTTGTGTATAGTTTTATTTCTCTCTCTTCGTTATTAATATCTGTCAATGACCTCACTGTCGAACAAAACTGACAACGCAATCGCCGCTTCTGTTGCTCTTTTTGACACTTCATAACTATCGCAGGTCTTGATAACGTAGGCAGATCGGCACATTCGGTCGTTTCCCTTTTCTTCTTCGGAATACTTTCGGTTATAATGGTTTTGGAATCATTTGAACTACTACTTTTGGGACGTTAGCGATTTCAGTAAAGTACTAGCTTTAAATCTAGTGACGAAGTATTTAAGGTAACAGTTGAGCAATTCTCTCGTTCCTGTGTTCTTTTAAAGGTTTTTTTGCAACTTCTTCGTATTGGTTATTGGTCAGTTCTGCCTATTTTCATACTCTTAGAGGTTATTTTATCAATTAATAAAGCCTGTTCTTGTTTAACAACCATTTTATCTTTCTGACAGATACATTGAGTAACTTTTTCACACTTGAATGCTGGAATATTAAAAAGTAAGTAACTTCTTTATCGAAAACTTTGCAACTTTTCCGAAGAGAGTCTTGACGGACTTAAGGGGTTATACCTATGTGACTTAATTTTTTTTTGCAATTTTTTTTATTGGCTAAAACTATGCTAACACATCCCTAGAATTGAAATCAAGAAGGTCCGAATACTAATATACTTCAGAAAATTTTTGAGAATCAATTTTCTGAAGCAACTCCAATGCTCGAAACACGTATAATTTGCTCGCTTTATACTATATAGTAATTAATATACACTGTATAGGGCACGTTCCTTCGTAAACGACGCTATGAGAGTTTCTGTTTACGCGATCAACTACACGCTGCATTTGAGGTTAAAGTACTATGTTTTGATTGATATTTTTACTGTTGTTTTGTACAAAAAAGTGTTAGAAATGAGTAGTAAACTGTACAGTGGCCGTAAAGGCAGTAAAGCAAGTAGTTCATCGCAGAAGCGCAGCAAGATCAGCAACAGGCGTCCGCCTAATCGACATTCGTTTGAGACTCATTAGGATTGATTGCAGAACCTAATTTTTACAATTTCTGCTTAGAAACAGACGCCGAGCGAATAAAGGCTGCTGAGCGCTCAATTTCCGACGTTGTAAAAGAGGCGAGACGCGGCCTTTTAGCATCAAGAAAGGACGATGAGGAAAAATCGACGGTCTTGGAAGGCCAACTGTATGGTGCTGGGATAGCAGAGTAAAGGTTAAAAAAAATGTATATAGTAAAATTTTGAAAATTCACAACTTAATAAGGTTTTGAAACTTCAAACGCGTTTATCTCGAAAGTGTATTTTTGAAATTTGCCGGAAACTCTTTTAGTTTTCATCCGAATGACTTGTCGTTATAACTGTAGCTTTTTGATATTATTATCTAGTGAAGTACACACGATTTTAACGATTGGTTTTGTTTAAAAAAAGTTATAAACAATTGAAGTCATTTTTTGGGGTCGAAAATGCAATTTTTTTGTTAAATGGTCGCCATTTTGCGAAAAATCGATATTAAACTATTATCGTGTGTACTTCACTAGCAAAACTCATGGAGTTTATGAAAAAAAAATTTTATTGTTCCAGATGCAGATGGGGCTGAGAAACTTGTCCGGCCGCGGAACGCCTTTTGTAAATACTAGTGACTTTGACGTGCACTACAGCCGCCATTTTGTATTGAATTTAAAATTAAAAAAAATTTTGCACTCCCGAAAAGTTGCCCTTTCAATTGATATATTATTTATAAAAGCTTTTATTCAAAATCCTTGAAAAAAAATCTTGAAAAATGGCTTGTTTTTTTAGCCTTCACATAAAGAGGTTTTTGATTTTTAACTTCCCAGTTCCCTATGGGAAGTTATTGTAATGGGGTCGATTTTGCGAATCCCAAATTTTGACATATCTCCACGTTTTAAGGTCTCTAGAATCCAAATCGTTCGTTTTTAGAGAGATGTCTGTGAGTGTGTATGTACGTATGTGCGGATGTGCGTATGTGCGTATGTGCGTATGTGCGGATGTGCGTATGTGCGTATGTGCGTATGTACGTATGTGCGTTCGGAGTAATTTTTCGTCTCGATTATCTCAAGAACCAAACATCGGATTGACGTGGGACTGGGACTGGGACTTTTAAACGACGCGTAATTACGTAACTTAGAACTGAATGACTTTTCAGCAAAATCGGTTGGGCCGTTTTTTATTTAGGATGAAAAAACTGAAAAAACGACTAAAAATTGCTTATTTTTAAACTGTTGATACGCACTATTAATTCGTGCAGATACCAAATACCTTCATAGTAATGTTGTTATTATTGTGCGTTTTAGCAAAATTGTGATCAAATTTGTAAAAAATGTTATTTAAAAAAAAGATTAATTTATAAAATTGCAAACTTTTATTATCAGGTTTGGGTGAATGGGAGTAGAGACGCTAATGCAGTTAATAATTGGATATTGTTATAAATAATTTAATATTGTTAATAACAATCAAATAATATTAGTTATAATCTGATATTGTATATATAAATTCAATTATAATTATTCAGTAACGGTCAAACATTCTTAATAACGAATGATTATTGTAAATAATAAATAAATACCCTCAATAATAGTTGTGGATTCCGAGGCCGAGATGGAGGACAAGAAGGGTGATGAGGACGAAGAGGACGAGGTTGCCAAGGCTTTGGTAGAGGATGACCAGGTGGTGGAGACGTCTTCCTCTACCAAAGCTTTTATGGTTAGATAAAAAATTGATAAAAATAGTAACAGTAATTATATTAATTTAGAATAATAATGTTTAATAATAATTATTATTAATAATAATTATTATTAATAATAGTAATTAATAATAAAAGCAAATTATAGCTTTTTATTCAACCACTGGGAAGTTAGTCGTGTGGGCCTCGAGGGTCGCACTTAGACCACATTTTTTAATCATATATTTTCAACATCTGTAGGACCTTTGCTCATGTTACATTTGGAATAGATGTAGTTGGCCATATATTTTCAATTCTGGATGTCCCTATAACTGCTATTTCTGAGAATGTTACGCAATTGAAATGCGTCTAATGGAAACGCAAATAAAAGTGCACTGATGATGCGACAAGTGCTGCTAAATGTGTCCCGCCACGCTCCCTCACTCCCATTATTTTGAGTTATCAACATAAGGTCGTGCATCCTTTTTGTTTTCTTTCGAAAATAAGTTTTCAGTACAATTATTTGGTAAAATAAAACTGTTTTATTTACTAAAATTTCATACTTTTACATGGTGTCAAAATGGACCAACTATTTACCATAAATTTAATAACGATTTGGAGGCTATTACTGTAAAGCAAATCTAAAAAAAGTATTTTGCATGGATTAATTTAAGCCTATAAAACACTAATTTTTCACTATGAAAAAAATCGCTCTACATTCCATTTGAAACACTGGGTGTAGTATCCACATTTAAATTTTGCCGAAGGCCCAAATGACTGCTTGTTCGAAACTAACACTCTGAGCACCCTCTATTTCAGAGATCATCATCTCTTAACAAAAGGTTGATTAACTTAATCAGGAAAAGATGATACTACAAGAACAAAAAATGGCACAAAAACCTGGATATAAAATTCTTGCAACTACATAGTTTTATTCCATTTTAAAACTGATCATGTTATTATTGCTTTTGGTGCATATTTCCATCAAGCCTTTGGAGTGATGCCTTTCTATTTGTCTCGATGGAGCAAGCGTGGATGGAAATATCAGCAGTCATTTTTATACAAAAGCTACAATACTGTTCATACTCAAGGTAGTATTATTTTGCTGGCATTGTTTTTAAATTAAGAAGTTAACAGTCTTATCAAAAAGTAGTGACTTAGCGATGCGTTGCAGATGTTTATTTAAAATCACAAAAAATGGAAATTGCAAACTTGCGATAAGTACCATCACAGATAACATTGTTTGTAATCTTTTAAACTCATCACAATCAATAATTTACATTTGTTACTTGGGCAACTACTGAAATTCACTCCTAAACATAAATAATGATTTTCGTGAAGCTACTTTGTAGTCAGAAAAGAAGGCGTTTAATTTTTTAAAAGTTTCATAACTTTTTTTCACCAATTGTTGATGAAAATGAAAAAAAAAACAGTTTATTGCTTCAACATATAAAATAATAATTATTATCCTTATATAGATTAAAAGACAAGTTTAGTAATGATACGTTAATTCTAGGCAATACGAAGTAATCAGGCATTACAAAGTTTGAGTTTTATGGGATCAACATTAGGTGATGAAGGATGTGATCTAATTTGCAAGACTGTGAAACATTCACTGAATATCAAAACAATAAATATGACAATGTGTTTGATAACAACAAAAGGGGCTACATCAATTGGTGATATGATTGAGGTATGTTGAGATAACGCTTCAAATATCGATAAATTATTGAATGTAGTATCTTTCATGTCAATTGGCAGTCTCAAAAAATTTGGCGTTTCTCAGAAGGTTGGATAAAGTCGCTTAGATACAGAAGTATTGATCCGAACGCAGTGCCTGGATTGACAACAATTTTTCTCAATCACAACCCTTCCATTAAAGATGAAGGTGTAATTGTCATAACTAATATTATTAAAGAAGATGCTTGGCTTAAAAGTATGTATTTTTTGAAATTTGTTTCCTTTTATTGACTTCCCCATATTTTCTTTGTTTAGAAATAGAAATGAGAGATTGCGGAGTTTCTAATAAAGGAGCATCATATATACTTCAGTGTCTTGAATCCAATACTTCGTTAACTGATTTTAATGTTCTGGATAACGATGTTCATGCGGATCTGCTTCGACAAATTTACGTCAAATTTTTGATAAGACCCAAAGAAAGCTACAATAATTTCCAAAACAAAAAACACTTTTTTCCCAAAATTTAAAAAAATAATCTTGAAGAGATGATTACGAAATTTGGTTTAAATGACCAGCCGAACAACTTTAATATATATTATATGGTTTTGGAAATACAAAAAAACATCCACATGTAAAGGCGAAAGGCTTCCAGTCAAATATTACAGCTATCTTGCTGACGTTAGGGTAGAATAAGGTATTTTTTTCAGTTAAATTTCTTTCAGGTTATAATTGGATCTTCAAACTGAAAATCCAAAAAATAGGGAATCACAAAATTTTAATATCCATTTTAACTTCTCAGTATATGGGAAGTTCTTGCAACTGTTCAACAATTTGCAATAATTGATCAATTATATGCAATCTATTGAGGGTGGTAAGGACGTGCATCTTCTTCAGTAACTGGCTTGTTGGCCCTTCACAGAGCAAAACAATCGCTTTGATCTTTAGAAGGAGTGCGTTTCTCGTTGCTTCAGTTTGTAACATTTTTACATCTGCATGACCTGCAGTACTTACACTGTGCAGATGTTAAAATACTTTAGGCTTTAGATCTAATCGGAAGGGCAGTACCTGAAGAGGATGCCATGTCAGCGTTTATACCGAAACTGGTGACTTCTCCATTTACCATTGCACCAGACTATACTCTAGAAACATTACGTCCATACGTTCTTCAATGAAGCGAAAATAATCATCATAACTACTGAATCTACGAAAACGTCCGAATTTTCATGATGTTTTGAATATGTGGTTTCAATTTAAATCAGAATCATTAGTGTGACGCATAAGAATTTTTGAGACTGACGTTCTTTTTTTGGGGAAACAAGTCCAAATTATGGTTTTTACAGGTAACATCAAGTTTTCCAAGGTAAAATATGGCTTGAAATATGTTAAGATTGCTACAGTTTAAAAACAACTTTTGATATCAAGATTACAAGAAACGTACTGAACAATATTTGCTTTCAAGAAAACTAAATAAAAATACGTTTCGGTGTCGAAAATTATACCTCAAAATTTGTAAGTGGAGAGTCGTCATTATAAAAAATTCATCAAAAATTGCTGCGGTCATATTCACTGCGGAAAAAACATGTGAATGAGCAATAAAGGCCACTTTTCAAGGAACCACATGTCGGTGCAAATACAGTTATGCAGGAGCAGAAACTTATATCAATATGTTGCCTGGTGTCGCGGACTGTAGCATGCCGATTGGCAATAAAACGTGACATTGTCATTATTAACTTCCCAGCATATGGGAAGTTCTTGTAATCGCCTCGAAAATCGAAATTGAAATTTTCAACATTTCTTTACGTTTTGAGGTCTATAGAGTATAAATAAAGTGTTTTTAGAAAGGGAGATGTGTGTGTGTGTGTGTGTGTACGTACGTACGTACCTTCGTGGACACTTTTTTCTACGAGCATAACTCACGTAAACAAAGTCCGATCGACTTCGTTAAGGTGTCAATCGAAGCGTCTTTGCAATTTTAGGAGCTGATTCGTTTTTGGGACAGTTCGATCGGGGGGCGGGTTGTTGTTTTGCCTCTTTGAAGGTCATTTTTGTCATGCCTTATATCTCGCGAACTAAACATACAATTTGCATCATTAAGGTGTCAATCAACGAGTATTACCATTTGCTCAAACATATCAAATTTTTACAAAAATGCTTGAAGCCGTTTTTCAATTTAAGAGAAAAAAGTGCAAAAAATAGTTTTTTTTTCATAAACACTAAATTTTTAACCTGATTTGCCAAACAAAGTAATCAATGTTTATAAAATTTATATACCGCAAACAATGTTTGTAAAAATATCATCAAAACATTTTGTCAGGATTACGTAAAAAACTAAATTAAAAATAAAAATCATTAAAAGTTATCATGATTTTCAGGGTCATTTTTATCATTCACCATATCTCACGAACCAG
The DNA here is from genome assembly GCA_963942545.1 of Oxycera nigricornis. NCBI lineage: Eukaryota > Metazoa > Arthropoda > Insecta > Diptera > Stratiomyidae > Oxycera > Oxycera nigricornis. The sequence goes on along the minus strand of CAWWDL010000175.1, from coordinate 25,015 downwards.
CTATAATATTTGCATCATTAAGGTGTCAATAGACGTGTATTAACATTTTTGCGATGTTTCCAATATTATAAATATTCGTTTCGGCTTTTTTTAATTTAATAGAAGAAAATACGAAAAATTAGGGTTTTTTCATCAAAAGTATTTTTTTTAACCTTATTTGCACAACATAGTTATAAATGTTTATAAAATTTCGACATTCTTATCAGTTTTTGAAGAGAAACTGACAAAACTTTTTTCCATGATTATAAAAAAACTAAATTAAAAATAAAAAACCATTCAAAGTTAACATGTAAAGAGGGTTCACACGAATGATATTACTTTATTTCTTTTATTCTAAAGGGATTGTTGTAAATTTAATCAAAGTTTAAAAATATTTGCAGTGTTGCTACAGTCTTTTAATTAAAAAAAACTGCTTAAAGTTTGAAAACCAACAAAATTTTAATCAAATTTGCATTTGTGGTAATCAGCTCTGTGAAATGAATGGTAAAATGTTTGAATGGTAAAATGTTTTTTAGTCAATACCTTGCAAGATTAAAAAGCTTTCATCAAATAAAAAATTGTAGTTTTTAGAAGATTTAATCTTTAGTAATCGTAAGATTTCAATTACTTCCTCCATCATCATTTGTAATACATTTTACATTTTACATGCAATTGAATCTATTTTTGACTGCATATTCAAAAATGTTCAAGACCAATAGGAAATATGAAGTAATTATTAATTTGATTGATGTAAAATCGTGAACAGTTTTGAATTCAGTGATTATGCTGAAGTCATGGCAATTTTGAACGGAACTATTCAAAATGGTCATCACGCGACAAAATCTTTTCAATGGGAGTAATAACAAAAATTGCATTAATTTTTGCTAGTGCTCGTTTGTCCTTCAAGCATCGATATGAAACTAACAAAAGAAAAGGCTCCCACCGATTGATCCGCGTGAATATTCAATCAAATCAATCTGTCCTCATCGACCAAAAACCTTACTTAATCAATGGACCCTCCCGTAGTTGATATGATTAATATTAACTCATTCCTGTCACAGCTTTGAATACCTCTCATTTTTATTATTTAAAGTAGTATTATTTTCAAAATTATTATTGTGTTTAATGTTTTTGATGTTTATGTAGATATTACCGCACCTCGCGGCTTGTTTCAATTTGAAATGGGACTCAGATCAGATACTTTAAGAAAATCAACCTATCACTTAGTGCTTTTTAGACAAACTGTGAATACTGTTTCATTCGCCATTTGTAAATACTTCAAGTAGAGCCTCAACAATTTACGTTAAACTACACACATATCAATTGTACCAGCGACTAGCTGACTACTAGCTACGCCTAAGTTCAAAGTGCGTGGCATGGTCAACAGGACGATGGTGACGATGCAGATAGGGGCAGATGATGCAACCTTAATTTACCTTTTCAATTGCAAGCAGGGCCGGGTGGTGGTAGTGGTGGCGATGGAAAAAGGCTATCAGTGAATTTTCGGAAATTTACATACATTCGAGTATTGCTTGCAAAGGATCCATAACCTACTACAGGAGAAGAAAGGAGAGAATCATATCGCCGGAAGTTGCTTGCTTTTAGGGATATGCTGGTGTTGACTGAATATTTTGAGGATAAATTCAATAGCCACGGTTAAAGCTAAGACCAAGATGGATGGAGCGGCTGGAGCCAAAAAATTTGGGACGAGACAAGGATATGGAACCGATCACTGCAGTTGAAAAAAGAAGAAAAGTAAGCACAGCTGTCTTCACATTTAAATAGTTACTTTTGAGATAAAACACAACATATAATGCTCACAATAAAGCATTAGGAGAGGCCAAATATTTGGAGAAGAAGATTCGATCGATCGATAACTGAACCAAAATCAGTTATGCTTAAAACATTGTTTTTTTTAGATCTTGAAAACACAATTCAATCGTCATGACAAGAGCTAAGATTTCAGGTTCAATTTAATTTGCAAAAATTAACTGATAAATGTACCATACGGCAGGTAAAAATCATTGACGTTAACACTCGTTGGTGCGAGTAATATCGATGCTTGAAGGACAAAAGACCGCTAGCCAAAATGAATGCAGTTTTTGATATTACGCCCAATGAAAAGATTTTGTCGTGTGGTGGCTATTTTGAATAGTTTCTTTGAAAATTTCCATCACGTCAACACAATCACTGAATTTGTATTTCTCACGATTTAACATCAATGAGGCTAATAATATTCTTATTTTCAGTTGGTCGTGAAAAACATTGAATGTGCAGTCAATGATCGGTTTAACTGCATGTAAAAAGTAAAATGTATTACAAATGATATGGAGGGAGTAATTGTAATTTTACGAACACTATAGAATCAATCTACTAAAAACAATATTTTTTTGATGAAAGCTTTTTGAAGCATATGATCTTGCATAATATTCACTACAAAACATTTTACCATTCAAAGCGTTGATTACCACAAAATCAAATTTTATTGAAATTTTGTTGGTTTTCGAAATTTAAACAGTTTTTCTTTATTAAAATTAAAACACTGTGAAAATTATTCAAAATCTGCTCAAACTATGCGAATATTATAAAACTTCCATTGACTTTGCAACGAAATCTTCATAGGTACTATAAAAGGTATAAGGTAATATCATTCGTATGAACCGTTTTTACATGACAAGTTTGAATTTTTTTTTATTCAGTCTTTTCAGAATCATGGAAAAATGTGTTGCTGGTTTCTCTTCAAAAACTGAATAGAATTTACAAATTTTTTAAACATTTATTACTGTATTGTGGAAATCATGTAAAAAATTTATTTTTTATGAAAAAACTCTGAAATTTTTAACCTTTTATATTAAATTAAAAAACGGATGCAACGATTCTTTTATAAACTTCAAAACATCACAAAAATGTTTAGACTCGTCGGTTGAATCCTCAATGATGCAAATAGTAAAGTAAATTTGAGCATCTGCTTACTCAAAGCTTCATCGTTCCTTGGAACGACCGTGGCCTAGAAAGTTTATTGCCTATTTTTTACTCGAAGTTTAACGACTCGTTTGGACCTAGACCAGTAGCGTATGCAGGATTTTGATGAGGGGGGGTTCATATTTTTGAATTCTTGACTAGGCACGTTTGCTAGTGCTTCGGTATAGATATGAAGATATAATTATGTAATCATACTTTTTTACCGGTCAAAGTTGGAGGCCTCCAAAAATAATTCTGGCAGACTTTAGCCCGATTGCATGTCTGGTTTCATTTACGTGGCTAAACTTGTTTACCCAAGGGCGGGGGAGGGTTTGAACTCGTTAGCCTCCCCCCCTTGGGTGAGCCACTGACCTAGACTATGGGTAACGACGGGCCATAGTGTATACAATAGACAAGGGGAGAATCTTTGGTCGGAAAGTGAAACTTTGAAACTAAATTTCAGAGGGAATTAGAAGAAATTTAAGAGGGATCACAGCGAAACAAGTATAAGAGATATACGTGCTAAACAGAGCAGAGTGTATGTGGTTTTTAGAATTTAAATTTATTTTTTTACTTAAACTTTAACGACTGGTTTAAACAAAGACCGTGGTCACGATTGAATGGGCTTGGGAGCAGGCCGTCTTGGTTGGTTGATGTGGCCCGATTTTTCAAACGATTGCTCACTCACCTATTGCGACCTATACATTGTGATATTACAGAAGATTGAGACGATACAAGAACCGAGGTGCTGGATGATGAGAACCATTTAGATTCTCATTTCAAGCCAGCTATCCAGCCCATTTTTAAATTAGGTGTTTACTTGAGGCTGCCCAGGGAGGATGAGCCTAAGGTTTGCGTGCGTTCCTGCAATAGTGCTGGACTTTAGCATAGCAACTGTTAGATTGTTTTTTCCTCTTCTTTCAACCTGCATCTTCGGCAGAAATCGTCAAAAGAAACGACCAATTTTTCTGCGTGTCTGTCAATCAGAGAATGTTCTATCCGTACGATACGATGTAACTTTAGGTTTCACGGCTCGTTTGGAAGAGCTTCTTAGTGCGTTTTGAGCTTTGTGTGCGAGTTATGTTTTTCACACAACACAATTTTTAAAAAATGATGAAGTTTCTAACGCGAAACTTTTAGTCAAAGACACTTTGTACTATTTGAAAGAAAAACTTTATTTCAACTTTTACTTTGCAATCTCTTGATCTGTTCAACAACCGAATCTTAAAACTTGACTGCCATGACTGCACGCTCGAGATTCTTCCCGCGGTACTTATACTAATATTTTATCTGTCTTTTATTTTATCAAGCCATGGATTTAATTAAATATTCATCTGTTGCATTGGTGAAATATCCATGTCTAGAATTGCGAATGCAGATGTGCGAGTCAGCAACCAACAGAACGGAATTGCTAATAAACTAAATCGAACCATTGTGGAACGAGCAAGATGTATGCTGACTGATGCTAATTTAGGGAAAGCATACTGGGCTGAAGCTGTTGATATGTCTGTTTATATGAAAAACAGGCTAGTATCGTAAGCATTAACGGATTGTTCTCTAGCATGAATGCCGAGCGGATAAAATGTCGATTTTAATCGCTTAGAATAATTTGCTTCATCGATTATGGTTCACATCCTGGGAGAAAAATGGAAAAGGAGGATGTAAATCTACGAAGTTGATTTTTGTTGGTTATGACAGTGAAAAGAAAGATTATCGATGTATCAATTGAGTTACAAATAAACTTATCATCAGTAAAGATGTAATGATCCACGAAAATATCACCGACGTAAAGATGTTGACTGAACCTGACGGCAATTTTAAATCAATGAGAGAAAACGTGGTCGAGGACAATACATGAAATTTCACTCAATTAAAGGAAGAGCCAGCTAGAACTGCTACTGGGCTCCAGGATTATACATTTAAACCCAAAGTCAGCCATCCATTGGCCTCCGTCAAACAAACTTTCAAGCAGTACTATATATATATATAGGCTGAAAACAGGGCCTGGCTGCTGGAAAAACCTGCAGGACAACCAGGCGAACTTGGCACGCACTAAGCTCACCACGCACCAAGCAGCTCCTCAACGCAAGCTGTGAAAGATTAAGTTTGATCGTAACCGTACTGACGGGGCATTGTTTCATTAGCATACATGCAGAAAGTCTGGGTGCCCCTTTCCACGATTTCTGCCGCAGATGCAGATCGGAGGAGGAGTAAGAAACAATCCAACACTTTCTGTACGAATCTTCAGCACTATCCAGAAAAGTCATGCAAACTTTAGGCTCACTTTTCTTGGACGGCCTCGCAGAAGTAGCCAGTTTAAATATTAGCTGCATAGCCGGCTTCATACGAGAATCTAAATGGTTATCGTCAACCCACAGGTGTTAGTGCCACACCCTATCTCAATGTAGTATCACCATGGGCCTAGCTTGGCCTAAGTGAGCCACCTTTAGACAAAGGGGGCTGCCACTACAATCAACCAACAATCAACCAAAGGAAGAAAATGATTGCAGTGAAATCTTGGGATAAAATGATGAGAACTCTACTATGACGGAAAAATCTTCAAGGTCATTATTGGATTCTGCCCCAGCTTATTAACGGCGAATCGACGCAGTATCGATCCAGATTTTCCTCCAGGAACACCATGACACCTTCATCGGAGAACGAAAAGAACAATGAAACCAAGTTCGGAATACTTAAATCCTGTAAAAAGTGATAATAGTGATCCAACTACAGTAAAGAAAGTCATGTTGAGAAGAGATGTAGCGCTGTGGAAAATTGCTATGCAGGATGTAATGAATTTTCTAATGGAAAACAGAGCTTGGGATCTAGTTGATTTACCACCGGACAAAAGTCTATAAAATCTAAGTGGACTTTTAAAATTAAACATGATGAGATATATTCACCTGTCGGAAGATATGCATCGATACGATTTTTAATGGCGAATGCAGCCAAACATAACTTTAAAGGTAACAAAACAGATCTTGATGAAAATATCTATTTACAATAATCCGATGTTTTTCATGATGAAACTGAATGAGTATGCAAATGGAATCAAGCAATATACGGACTCAAACAATGTGGCAGCGATCGGAAGATAAAACTGGAGACAGTTTTAAAATGTTTTGACCTTAAAAAGTCTAAGAAGGATCCATGTGCTTACTACATTAAAGAAAATCATCTAGTATATACGATAAACGTCGACTTCTTATATTTTGGAAGGAATAAGCCGTGTTGAACAAATTAAACCAAGTCTTAAATTCTTTACTAAAATGAAAGGTATGGGTATAACCAGAAAATGTCTTCAAATACGAATAACGCAAGACGAAACCAGTACTGAATTGGATCAATCAAAATATCCCAAAGAAATTTTGGTATGGGAGACTGCAAGCCTAATTCAACACCCAAAAAAAAATTTCACAAACAGTTTGCTATCAAGTCAACGCAAAATAATAGTGAAACAATTTGGCATTACTTACAAAAACATTAAAAATCACATTCTTTCTATAAATTCAATTCGAATCATTCGACAAATATTATAATTTCTAATAGTGTAATTTTTATTTTAAAACGGTATCGTCAATACTTGAATAGATTTTGCAGGTTATAACTCGTCATTGATTTATTCTGGTAGATGCAAACTGGCAAACAACTGAGATAGCAACATCGCTTGGAACTACAAATTTAATACTTCAAATTGAAATATATACCACAGAAAATCATTTGGAAGAAACATTTCCAATAACTACAGACGAAATTAGCAATACTCTCGCAAAGTAAGATTGGATCCAAGTTGCAGACATCATATGCTAGTAAATCGTTTGACAAACATGACATAAATAAGTCTATAATTGAAAAGAAGCTACTTGCAATTTACGGATAAAATTCACCAGACCATATGTATTACAAATGATGAAGGAAGTAACTGAAGTTTTACGAATACTAAAGAACAAAACTCCTTAAAACTACAATTTTTTATTTGATGAAAGCTTTTCAAAGCATATGATTTTAAAAAGTGTTGACTAAAAAACATTTTACCATTCAAAACGTTGATTATCACAATTGCAAATTGGATTTGATTTGTATTGGTTTTCAAAATTTAAGTAGTTTTATTAAAGTTAAAACACGGTTCTGTGAAGACAATTAAAAATCTCCGCAAATTATGCAAATAAAAAATAAACTTTGATGGACTTTACAACAATGTCTTTAGAACAAGAGATTTAAGGTATACAAATTCGTATGAATCCTTTTTACATGGTGACTTTGAATGATTTTTTTTTATTTTTAATTCAATTTGTTTTGAAATCATGAGAAAATATTTTGCTGGTCTCTCTACAGAAATTGATAAAAGTTTATAAATTTTATAAACATTTATTATCACTATGTAAATTATTAACTATTAATTAATTTTTTTATGAAAAAAACACTAATTTTCAATATTTTTTTATTAAATAAAAAAAAATGGCTGTAAAGATTTTTTTAAAATTTAAAAACATCGTTAAAATGTTAATACGCGTCGATTGACACCTTAATGATGCAAAGATTATATTTGGTGCTCGAGAAATAATGAATGACATAAATGACCATGAAGGTCATGATGACTTTTAATGAGTTTTTATTTTTTATTTAATTTTTTTTTGTAATCATGAATAAAAAATTTAGTAGTTTTTTTACAAAAACTGTTTGGAATATATAAATTATATAAACATTTATTACTGCGTGTTGAAAATCAAGTTAAAAATTTGATGTTTTTGAAAAAAACCCCAATTTTTTGCACTTTTTTCCAAAAAATTAAAAAACCGCTCCAACGATTTTTTTAAAAATTTGACAGAATCACGTAAATGTCAATACGCGTCGATTGCCATAATGATAAAAATCACATGTTTGGTTCGTGAGATATAGCGGATAACACGGTTGACCTTCAAGGGGTGAAAATAGCAAACTCCTCCGACCGAAGTATCCCAAAAACTAATCAGCTCTTAAAATTGCAAAGGCGCTTCCATTGACACCTTAACGAAGTCGATACAACTTTGTTTACGTGAGTTATGCTCGTAGAAAAACTGCCCGGGAACGCACACACACACACACATACATACTTCTTTCTAAAAAAAAAAACACTTTATATATACTCTATAGACCTCAAAACGTAAAGAAAATTTGAAAATTTCAATTTCGATTTTCGAGGCAATTACAAGAACTTCCCATATACTGGGAAGTTAATAACTGTTAGTCTCATTGATGTCAAATTGTAAAAAATACAAATTCAGTGATTATGCCGAAGTCATGTCTTTTGAACAAACCTATTCAAAATCGCCACCACGCGACAAGATATATTCAGTGTACGTAATAATAAAAACTGCATTCAGTTTTGCTAGCGCTGTTTCGTGCTTCAAGCATCGATTTGAAAATAACAAATATCGTAGAAAATGCTTTGTAACCTGCCACCCCGCTCCGATTGATGCGCGTGAATATTCAATCAAATCAATCCATCCCCATCCACCGAAAGCCTTACGTAATCAATGGACGCTCCTGTATATGATATGATTGATATTTACTGATTTCAATTACTGTTGTGAGTACCGCTCATTATTATTATTGAAAGGAGTTTTATTTTCATAAATATTTAAAATATTTATGTAGATATTACTGGGAAGTTGACCGTGTGGACGTCAAGGATCGCACTTCGCAGCTTGTTGTATTAACACTTTAAAAAAAATTATTTTAATAACAAATTTGATATCTTTTTATTAAAAACGTTTTAAGGCATTGGACTAGGAAAGCCTATCTTTTAATCCAAGTTGAAAAATCGTCTGATCTGCATTTTTTGCGGAAGGAACAATTTATCTTCGACAATGATTTAGTTGATGAATCAAATCACAGTTACTAAAGACTTTGTGACCTCAGCTCTACACTGTATTCAATGACAAAATATCCGAAGTGAGACTAGAATGAACTTTTGACATCGAAATTTACTTAATACACAAATGAATGTAAGCACTCTGCTCTAAGCGATCTCGTTGTAAAGATTCTATTTGAATGAACTATTAGCTTCTTGACAAAGTCTGACTGGCGCCTGAGCAAATTTTTGTTACTGTCCACACGATAACATCAGTTCGATTAGTAGTGAAAGTCGAAAATAATTCCTTACTTAACCGATTCCCTAACCGAGCGAAATTAGAGAGATAGTTCCCGTTCCCACGAGATCCTTGATTACAGTGCTACACGGTATTCACGATAATAACAAGGAAAAATTGTTTAGCGTCGAGAAGCGGAAAACATAGTAGCTGGAAATATTGCTGTAGCTGTTTCCGTAGTTTAGGATCATTATATTTGTTTGAAATATTTGTCGAAGTGATAAGTAAAGTGAAAATATACGTGCTAAAATTTGAAGTAAAAAGGAAACATCGTGAAAATATGTGTGAACTAAGTTGGTGTGCTCAGGGTTTTTTTAAAACAAATCTAAAACTGCTTCTACCTTTTCTTATTTCCGATCAATTTGCGTATCCGAAGCAAGAGAACTCCTATTGATAAAAATGAGTGCATATCAAGAAACTTTGAGGCAATTAACCAGAGGGTTAATGCGCAGGTTGAAATTTCGAAAACAGAAGCAAGATTGTTGGCTCTGAAAAGTGCAACTATATCTGAATTCTCAAGTGCAATCAGCTCAAACACTACCTAAGATAGGAAAAGATTTGGATGATATCCGGAAACTCCATTATTGTTTTAGAGATCTGCAAGTATTTGATGCTAGCCCAACCCATTATATGGCATGGGTTAATAGTGTCGAGAATGTTTTGGCTGATTACCAAATCGTCCGGCAGAAACCAACATATAGGGAACTCGAAGGAGAGCGTGATATAGCGATTAAGGCCAATGTGTCAGTGAAAGATAACTTATTTTAGGAGGTTTTCTTTTTAGTTAAACCTTAAATAATACCGTGAAGGAATCAAGAAAAATTACTGTTAAATTTTCAATCCAGTGGAGATACGCTCTGCTGGAATATGTAATTAAATTTTCATTGAAATTGAATACAACACTTTGTTTGTAGTGGTGTTTGACTTGATAGGCAGTTGTGATAAAAGTAAGAAAATAGCCCCGTGATTGAATAGGTAAAAGCAATGCGTTGGTTGGTTGTAGTGACCGCCACCTTTGTCAAAAGGCAGCTCACTTAGGCCAAGAAAGGTTCATTGTGATACCCAATTGCGATAGGGTGCGGCACTAAAACCTGTGGGGTGACAAGAACCATTTAGATTCTGGTATGAAGGCTATGCAGCTAATATTTAAACTGGCTACTTCCGGGAGACTGTCCAGGAAAGGTAAGCGGAAAATTTGCATGCGTTTCCTGGATAATGCTGGGCATTCGCACAGAAAGTGTTGGATCATTTCCTCCTCCTCCTCTGATCTGCAGCTGAGGCATAAATCGTGGAAAGGGGCACACAGTCTTACTGCATGTCTGCCAATGCGACAATGCTCCGTCAGTACGGATGTGATGAAACTTAATGTTTCACGGCTTGTGTTGAGGAGCTGCTTGGTGCGCGTTGGTGAAACTTAGCTTGACGGAGGCCAATGGATGGCCGACTTGGGGTGTTAGTGTATTATCCTGGAGCTCAGTGACAGCTCTAGCTAGGGCATCAGCTTTGCAGTTCCCAGGTATATCACTATGACGCGGCACCCAGCAAAGTGTCACTTCATAGTGAAGCGACATCGGGTTCAGTTGTGTGCGACATTCCACTACAATTTTTGATGAATTATACACGTTGGATAATAATTGGATAGCAGCTTGACTGTCAGAGAAAATGTTGAGATTTATTGTGGTAATTATTTGATTTCTCAGCCAGTCCATTGCCTTATGTATTGCGATGACCTTTGGCTGAAAAACACTGCAGTGATCTGGTAGCCGAATGGATAGTCTCAGGCCTGGCTGCTCGGAGAAAACGCCAAAGCCAACTTTTCCATCCATCTTTGATCCATCAGTGTAGATGTCGACCGATTCCTGTATCCTATTTCCTTCCATGATCCAGTCATCTTTGCTAGGGATGACGGACTTGAAACCGTGGTGGAAGCAGGGAGTCAGAGGAATGAGGTCTACTTTCTCTGGCGTTGTTCCATCCTTCCGTAATATGGTGGAGTGGCCAATATTACCATCATGCCAGAGATTTAGAGCTTTCAATCGAATAGCACAGCACTTGGCCTGCTGTTTCGTTAGGAGCTCCGTCGGGAGCCAGTTTAATAGCATAAGCAACGCCTTTGTCGCAGTAGTGTGTATAGCTCCGGTGATTGCAATAGCTGCAGTCCTCCTAACCCTGTTAACCATTTTCACGTTTAATGTTATTGCCATCGCTAGCCACCAAATAGTTACGCCATACAGAAGGATTGGTTCCACTTTCGCTGTATGGAGCCATGATACAGTTTTGGGTTTCAGTCCTCACCTTTTTCCAATAGCTCTTTTGCAGCAGTAGATTGCGCATGCCGCTTTACACGCTCTTTCTGCTATGTCCGCTTTCCAAGCTGGTTTAGATTCAATAATCAGACCTAAGTATTTGACCTGATGAGATGGATTCAGACTTGTTACATCAAGTTTAGGTGGGACAAATAGTGGAACTTTGTATCTTCTCGTAAAGAACACTAGTTCCGTTTTCTGCGGATTGATCTTTAGACCGCACTTTTTGCCCCACTTTGTAAGAATACCTAGAGCACAGTTTAGTGTTTCAGATAGAATGCTAACGAAATGCAACATCGTCGGCGTAGACTACGACTTTGCATCCAGTCGTTTCTATTGTTGACGGGAGTTTGTCCACCACTTAGTTCCATAGAAGGGACGATAGCACCTCACCTTGCGGGGTGCCTCTGCACGTCCGTCTCTTAGGATACTGTCTCTTAGTGTGGAGTTGATGCTCATGCTGCTTAGCAGTTATGCGATGAACCGACTCAAGTTATCATCCACATTTTTTTTCCTCGAGTGCCTTCTCAATAGCCTTGTGGCTGACGTTGTTGAATGTAACTTCGGTGTCTTGAAAAACCGCCTGTGTATATTCTTTGACGCTTAGCGATTTTTCGATGTAGCTGATGAGCGAGTGAAAAGCTGTTTCAACTGATCTCCTTTTGTGTATGCGTGCTGCGCATTAAAGAGTGATTTCAGACTAGCTCTCAAATGAATCTCTATCAGTCGTTCCACAGTTTTCAGCAGAAAGAGGTAAGGCTGATAGGTCTTTAGTCCTTAGGCGAGGATGAGGATGCCTTGCCCGCTTTGGGTATGAAGACAATTTTAGCTTCCTACCACCGCTGTGGAATATAAGCCATCTGTAAACATGCTTGAAAAATGGATTTAAGCCACGGTAGCGCTATATTGATTCCCTGCTGGATCTCAACAGGTGAGATGTTCTCCATTCCAGGGGATTCAAAGGGTTGAAATTAGCTGATTGTCCAGCGTAGGAGCCTGTCGTCTACAAACACAGCGGTTGAAAGGCAGTTCGGGGGCGTATGTGGATCAGCTTTGTCAGCCAAATCCTCACTGGCCGGGAAGTGCGTGTCCAAGAGAATGGCTTGCGTCTCGGAGCTGGATTTGGTCCAGGTCCCCTTTGCGTCCTTGAAAGACCCCACAGAAGATTCTCCACGAAGTCCTCGACCTGGTTCCGTTTTGCTTTTCTGATGAAGCCTTTAAATTCCTTCAGTCTGAGTTTATAACAAGACCAGTCATTGGATTCTTTAGCCAGATTGAAGGACTTCCTACATTCTTTCTGCGGCTCCGCAATGTCACTATTCCCCCAAGGGGGCTTATATGTCTCCATAGGCTTCGTTGAACTGCATACAGACCTTGCTGCTTCATTGAAGGCCCCCAACGGCTTCCTCGAGACCGCTCATGTTTTTAATCTTCGGAGGTCCACTTTCTAGTGCAAACTCGAATACTGATTGGTACTTGACCCAATCCATCCTCCTTTTGTTAATGAAGGATAAGTTTTTGGGAGGGTCAAAAGCCAGATCGGATATTAAATATAAATGATCGGAGAACGAGTACTCTTGTGATACATGTAATCCTTTGATAGAGTGATGCCAGTGCTCGTTCATTAGAGTGATATCCAGAACTTCCCTATGGCTTGCCGTAATGAAAGTAGGATCCTTACTTCGTTTACTAGGGCTAAGCCATGCGTTAAAATAAATTCAAAGATTGACTTACCCCTTTTGTTCGTATCGGTGCTTCTCCAAATGCGGTGATGGGCATTGGCGTCCGCCCCGATGACTAGATGGATGCTCCGTGCAGTGGCTTCTGTGACGATCCTCTGCAGGTTGATGGGAGGTGGCAGAACATCGTGTGCTATATAGCAGGAGAGAGGCCAAAGGGGTTTGGACTGCCTTTTCACTGCTATGCCTATGGTGTCCTGGTCACTGAAATTGTACAAGATTAGAAACTTCGAGCCTTCCTTTATTACTATGCAAGCTCTCGGTTTACCTGATGTGTAGAGTGATACTGTTTTGTATCCCTTCATATTAAGTCCATAAACCTGGTTGCCCACAACTCAAAGTTCCTCGGCCAGTATTAGCTTCTCTCCTTTTGGGCCAGGTGGAGGAGCAGTCTGGCGAATGCCGCCTGAGTGTGATGGAGGTTATCTGTAGAAACCTCAGCATAACAAGACAGGGTTTTGTCCGCTTACTCGTCAGATAAGAACATCTCCTTCTCCTCAACCAGGTCGAGGGATTGGAAAATGTCTCCAGCCAACTCCGTAGTGGACGTGGTACTTCTTCCGTCGTTGGAGAGAAGATCAGACTCAAAGAGGTCGACGGTCGGGTCTACTGTTGCTTCGACAGTCACATCACTCCCACTCTTCTTACTCAGTTCTCATATCGCCTTCCCAGTACGGTCCTTGCAATACACTCGCAGGGTGATAGCCGAGAAACCGTAGCTTATCACCCCGCCCTTTGACTCCAACGGAGCTAGTGACTCCTCGTTGAGGAATATGATGGCCTCTCACTGTTCATTGCTGTGCTCGCTTACCTTGGCTATCTTCCAGGTGTCCACCAGAAGATCAGCATTGCTGAACTTGATAAATTAAACAATTTTCTCCGGTGTGGATGGCTCCGCCGGTATCCATGCCTTGGATCGAGGCCGATTCGCGATGTCTTCTTTGGAGACAGCTTCTAGCTTTGTTCCGGGCCAGACTTCTTCCAGTCTGCTAATAGCCTGATCATATAGATCCGCTGAGCGTTGATCCGTGCAGGCTATCAGCTTAACGTGACCCTAATACCAACCAGCGTCACGGCAACTTGGTGGGTTTGCCTCCAGTATGGGTTTGTACACCCAAAGAAGAGTGATTTCCACCATATTCCAGTTTGACGGTGACAGCCCATACCAGGCTGCCCTTAGCCACTTCGCTAAAACTCCTGCCCTTGACAGGATTGGGCGTGACCAATCTTGGTGTTTTGGTGACCTGCAGTTCGGCACTCGGTTGATTCGGGGCTGTCTCATTAGATCTGCATCTTTTGTGAGTAGCCCCTTACTTTGCCAAAGAGGCTTTATGCGCCTCTACTGTTATTGTTGCCCATTCAAGGGAGATTTTGTCCTCCTGGGAAAGCCCCTCAGGGGGTAAATCTTTCAGTCTTTTCAGGACTTTGAAGGCAGATCTTTTGTAAGCCATAACAGAGGATTTTTGCTGCTTTTTGACACCTGAAGAAGAGGCGGTGTTGGAGGGTGCAGCGGCAACCGTACCGTAAGCCAATTGGCCTACCTGAAGAGGTGGTTGTCCCTGGAATAGCTGCCTTTGTACATGCACCCCTCAAAAAGTGCGGGGTAGGGTAGTTATTGTCCGATTGGACATCACGTTCTTCTTCCCACCAGAAGGATGCGTTACTTTTGTCCACTTCCCTTCCTGGTTGAGTGGATCTTCTTTTTGTCTTTATTTGAGTTCATTGTAATTGGTTCCCCCTTCGTAGTCACTATCTTCACTCATTGTGCAGTTTCCCTGAGGCCCATGGTTGTCTATGCTGGAGCAGGGAGGCCATGCGAGGGTTGGCACTTTCCCTTATGAGAATATGTGCTCAGAGCCGGGCCAGGAAGTAATAAGGAGTCTGAAATCAACTGCACCTACACGGCCAGACTAGTGTTGACGAGTTTCAAGCGTACCGTGAGGCCTGCCAGGCATTAGCCTGAAAGCCATTTCCGGAAGATGTCACTCGTGCGTACTCAGCCAGCCAGCCCAAAGCATCAGATAGAGTCGTTTAGACGAAAGAGTAGTCCAAACACATTCGAAGTCGTGACGTGGTGGATCATTTAGCGTTATCCGGAATGCACCACGAGGAGGCAATTTACCTTACATGCCAAGCAATGTGTTAGATTTAAATGATAGTTCAAATGTTTCTGTTGAAAAAAACCGGTATGGTCGTCGTTTGGTTTCAAGCCACGAACTATTATCAAAACAATAAAAAAGTTATAGAAAATTTAATGTTAAAGGAGTAAAAATAACTTTTCGACTAGTGTATCGAAAGACTCTTTCTAGAGTTTAGAATAGGTGTTTGATGATATAGTTGAAGACATAGTTTGAAATTTTCTCAATGGTAGTAAAGAGAATTTTAACATCACGTTGCAAAATTCACCTGAAAGAAAACCAATTAGTTTCAGACTGTTAGTGAGTTAAGTGCGAACCACATTACAGGGTTGATTTCAAATGTAAATCAATCAAATTCCACATTTTTCAGGTAATAGCATTGAACTTTAGGTGGATATTATCAATTTCCAGGGAGCGGTATTGAGAATTAGGACTAGCTTGATCGAAGATATTGAATTTTTAAGTAGAAAAAGAAATGTAATGAATGTGAGTATGGAAAACGATGTATAAATAATTACAAGCTATTAGCTCAAGCTGCGGAACACATTTGTTACAGATGCAAAAAAATATAAATATAGAAAAAGAAATATTTATTTTCTGTGTTCATCAACATGCCCTAGTTCATTTTTGACATTAAAGATGTATAAATCTTTCGTGAAAGAGCTTGCCATATTGCCTTTTGAATCATCTGTACGTGGGGCTTACCATGTTGTAGCATATTCTTTGTTTGGAAGCCTGCAGGCTGAACATTGGTTTTCGCAGGTGTGACGGTAATGTTCGTTACAGCCGGAGAATTCAATGCATCTTCGATGTACTTAAAAATAATATTAAAGAAGGTTTGGCACAGAGATATCTACCGGATGCTTACATAGTACAGAAAAATCGTCAAAACTGGGAGATCTTAAGAAATTCAAAACCACATGCAGAGCTCATGAAATGCTACAGTAGTATGGATATGGGGACTCTGGCTCACTTTTTCCCACGGTCCCCATTTTTTTCCCACGGGTATCGGATTACCGCCCACCACGGGTATCGGATTACCGCCCCCACGGGTATCGGATTACCGCCCCCACGGGTATCGGATTACCGCCCCCCACGGGTATCGGATTACCGCCCCCACGGGTATCGGATTACCGCCCCCACGGCTATCGGATTACCGCCCTCCACGGGTATCGGATTACCGCCCCCACGGGTATCGGATTACCATCCCCCCACGGGTATCGGATTACCGCCCCCACGGGTATCGGATTACCGCCCCCACGGGTATCGGATTACCGCCCCCGCCGCTTTTTTTCTCACGGTCCCAATTTTTTTCCCACGGGTATCGGATTACCGCCCCACGGGTATCGGATTACCGCCCCCGCATGACGTCACCTGTTATCGCTTCCGGTGGCGCCAGGCACACTTTTTCCCACGGTCCCCATTTTTTTCCCACGGGTATCGGATTACCGCCCCCGCATGACGTCACCTGTTATCGCTGTCTGGGGCGCCATTTCTTATCGCTGTCTGGGGCGCCATTTCTTATCGCTGTGGGGGTGTTTCCCACGGATGATGTCACCTGTTATCGCTTCCGGTGGCGCCATTTCTTATCGCTGTCGGGGGTGTTTCCCACGGATGACGGCATTTCTTATCGCTGTCCTGGTGTTTCCCCCACGGGCAGGTGTTTCCCACGGCCAGGTGTTTCCCAACCGCGATGAGTCATGCTGATGAATAGGTGTGATAAGAAGTCAAGGTCAAGGTCGGTGTCAAGGTGTTTTCCCACGGCTAGGTGTTTCCCAACCACGATGAGTCATGCTGATGAATAGGTGTGATAAGAAGTCAAGGTCAAGGGTCAAAGGTCAAGGGTCAAAGGTCAAGGGTCAAGGTTCAAGGGTCAAGGGTCAAAGGTCAAGGGTCAAAGGTCAAGGGTCAAAGTTCAAGGTCAAAGGAGTTTTCCCAACCGCGGTGAAAGTCATATCCCAGGAAACACCTATGACATCATCTTCAATTTCGCAACAAAATGCAATATTCTGAGTCATATCTCAATTCTGAGTCATATCCCAGGAAACACCTATGACATCATCTTCAATTTCACAACAACACGCAATATTCTGATTTCGCAACAAAATGCAATATTCTGAGTCATATCTGAAACACATTACCCCAAATACCTAAACCTTGAATCATCTACATAAACATCCTGCACATAATATTCCCATAACCACAAAAATAATAAACATCCACTTGAAATCCAATAACTTCCCAGAAACGAAAATGCCAATCACCGGAAATTCCACTGATAAGGTGGAACACAAAAGATCGTATTACTGCACTAGTTGCAAATCGGATCGGCATAACGTAAACAATTGCCCTTATCGCAATATTCTGATTTCGCAACAAAATGCAATATTCTGAGTCATATCTGAAACACATTACCCCAAATACCTAAACCTTGAATCATCCACATAAACATCCTGCACATAATATTCCCATAACCCCAAAAATAATAAACATCCACTTGAAATCCAATAACTTCCCAGAAACGAAAATGCCAATCACCGGAAATTCCACTGATAAGGTGGAACACAAAAGATCGTATTACTGCACTAGTTGCAAATCGGATCGGCATAACGTAAACAATTGCCCTTATTTGAAAGATAAAGATAAAAGAAGGAAATAATAAATAAAGATTAGCGATGGGCTAAATTGATGAATATGTGAGATGTGTTTTAAAATAGCAGCTGGATTCATTTCTTATCGCTGCGGAGGTGAGTTTTTATTGCTGCCGGTTGCGTAATCTCTTTTATAGGGTTCGAATATTTTACAGACATTTCAAAATTAGAAATTCGATATGTTGATAAGAGCTTGAGTGAGGGCTATTTTAAATGTTTATAGAATTGTATATTGTGGGTTGCTAGTTTTGCTGAAAATTTATTGATATGAATAGTGCAGAGTGTAAACTTTTTGATATAAAAGAAACTGTATTTATTGAATTAAAATTAAGTTTGTAAACGAAGCCAACATCTAAAGATAAACTCCATATTTTTTGAGGAAACATTGGAAACGTCCCTTATATTCAACAGTGAATATTTTCATTGTTTAAAATATACAGGGGACGATGAGTATTTCATCACATTGAAAGGTAATTTGAAAGAATGTTTAGGTTTTTTTTTATTTACTTTTATTTTATTTTTTATTTTATTCACAGGCGTTGGATCTAATAAACTCATTTATAACATCGAAATGCAGGAGGTACTGGGATCTTACATCGAAACAAAACTGAATTGTTTCGATGTAGATTTCCGCCATCAGTTTGATAATGAAACGTCTTTCATGACATTTAAGACGTTGGACAATAAAAAAAGTATTTTTTGTATTTAGTATATTAAGCGACTTTGTTAGTAATTTAGATATTCCCATTATATTTTCTAGTCATTTAAGTTTGCTAGAAATAGTTGAAAAATTAGATATATTTAATTTATAAGTGTTACTGTATATATAATTTATGAATAAGATAATAATATTAATAATAATAATCAAAAATAAAAATTTTATATAGAAGGAAAAAAAATGTTTTCTTCTTAAATTTCATAGGGGAAAGCACTGTGTGTGTTATTCATATTTATTTATACCAGCAGAGCCTATCAGTATTTATCAGAATTAAATTCCAATGCATATGTGTGGGTGTGTGGGTGTGGTGGTAGGCATTACAGGAAAAATGTTTGTAGGAGGTTTTTCTATTTACGATAAGCGAAACATGTGACCGGATGTTTTCTCTGCCATATAAAAGAAACTGTTGCATATGAATTTAGGAAAGTTTTTATTTTGAGCTCAGTGAAAAAACACGAAGTGAATTGTATTCCTTAAAATGTTTTGTGAATTTTGTAATATCGAAGTCAATAGTGCTTGTTGGAACTATCATGTGCGAACCAATGCTCACAAAAATAAATCTATAGAGCCCCTCAACGAACATTTTAAAAGGGTAAAAGATGAAGGTCTTTTAAATTCGGCGGAGTTTTTAAAGATGATGGAAGATCCGTTAGTGAATTATCTGATGAGTGCACTAGATGAACGCGTGACACTCAAATTCAACATTGAACTCTTTGCGGAATTCATTAAAATGAATGATGATGATGAAAACGATTGCATAATAAGCATTAAGTCTTTCCATACAAAAATGCAAGCGATAATTCAAAAAAGTGAGTTGAAATTAGCTTTCGATAATATGGCTAATGAAATTCGAATCAAAATGGAGGAATTCCAGGAGAAAGACAGTGGATGGGCTCTCCTTAGAATTACGCACTGTGAGTTAAATATAAACGATTTTAAACCATTGAGAGGAACAAGTTATATTCCGCTACCAAGACAATTGGCAAATAAGCATGCTTGCATTAATATTAAGAACCGCGACAGTTATTGTTTTAAATGGTGCATAATTTCCGCAATGTGTCCGACAGATCATAATTCAGAAAGAACTACATCATACCGAATTGATGACATTGCAGACAGCGTTATACATCTTCAAAATGGTATAGTGTTGAATTTTCGGGGACTCAAGTTTCCGCTACAGGTGCAAGATATTGACAAATTTGAGGAATTAAACCAAACAATCAGTGTTAATTTATTTGGATACGATGAAGAGTTAAGAAAGGTTATCGGTCCATATCATATCACAAAGCAAGAAAAATCGCATCACATCAATCTGCTCCTGCTGCAATCCAACGAAGATTGTCATTATGTTTGGATTAAACATATTTCAAGGTATGTAATAGTGAATAGTGTGTGTGTGTGTGTGTATGCGTGATTACATGAATTATTTTTCTTTTTCTTCTTTAAAGGTTGATTCGCTGTCAACAAACGCTACACAATAGTGCTATCTATGTTTGCAACAAATGCCTGCAATATTTTATTTCGAGCGAGAAACTGCAACTGCATAACAACAGCACAAGTGTTCATTCGATTCAAAATTAGACAGATTCAGATTATACAAAGGCCCAGATTCACCCAAAGAATTCGTTAATTCCATTGTAAATGATGTAAAATGGTTTTATATAAATCATATCAAGAATCCAAAGTCAATGGATGCTCTATCGTCGGAAGAAGAAAAGGTTCAAAGGGAATCGATTTTCTGTCACATTTGTAAAAAAGAGCTTGACAATGATACAGTCCGAGACCATTGTCATTTTACTGGAAAATATAGAGGCCCCGCTCATAACGAATGCAATTTATTGTATCGAGTACCGAAATTCTTTCCAATATTATTTCACAACCTCTCAGGCTATGATTGGCATTTGTTTGTGAAAGAATTAGATAGCATTGATGGGGAAATATCTATTATACCCATTAATAAGGAATTATACGGTTCATTATCTAAACGAATTCAAGTCGATGAGTTTGAAACGATTGAGCTTAGATTCTTAGACTCAGCCAGATTCATGCAGAGTAGTTTGGATGCTCTAGTGAAAAACCTTTCTCCAGTAGATCTGAAAACCGTAAGATCAGTATATGAAGATGGGGAGATATTTCAACTGCTTACAAGAAAGGGTGTATTTCCCTACGATTATATTAACTCGTGGGATCGATTGAATGAAGTTTGTTTACCACCTCGAGAAAGCTTTTACAACAAAATGACAAATAGCGAGTGCAATGAGATTGATTATGAACATGCTGAAAATGTATGGAAAGTTTTCAATTGCACAACGATTTGGGACTATTTGGAATGATATCTGAAGACAGATGTGCTGCTTCTGACAGACGTTTTCGAAAATTTCAGGAAAGTTTGTAAAAATATCTATGGACTTGACCCTTGCCAATACTATACAACTCCTGGGTTAACGTGGGATGCCATGCTCAAAATAACATCTGTTAAACTTGATCTCCTAACAGATATAAACATGCATCACTTCATACAACGAGGAATCAGAGGTGGTATTACTCAATGCTCACATCGTCACTCAAAAGCTAACAACAAATACTTGGAAGATTATAAAGAAGAGGATCCTTCCAAGTATCTGATGTATGTAGACGCAAACAATCTATATGGTTGGGCAATGTCACAGCCACTTCCCCATGCTGAATTCCAGTGGGTTGAAAATATAGATGAGGTTGACATTCTCAATATTGCAATAGACGCAGACATTGGATACATATTGGAAGTTGATTTGGAGTATCCAACAACAAAGCACGATGAGCATAACGATTTACCTTTCTATGCAGAAAATAAAAAAGCACCTGGTTCGAAAACTGCGAAATTGATCACTGACTTAACTAACAAGCAAAATTATATGATTCACTTTCGAAATCTGCAGCAATGCATTGCGAATGGGTTGAAATTGACCCGTGTCCATAGAGTTTTACAGTTTAAACAATCGAATTGGATGAAGCAGTACATAGACTTGAACACCCAATATCGCAAAGCCAGTAAAAATTTGTTTGAGAAAAACTTTTTCAAGCTTTTAAACAACGCAGTATATGGCAAAACGATGGAAAACGTGGATAAAAGGAAAGATGTGAAGATTGTGACGGATTGGTAAAGCCGAGGCAGACACTCAGGCGCACGAAATCTTATATCGAAGCCAAATTTTCATAGTGCAGCCGTTTTTACCCCCAATATGGCAGCTATTCAAATGGATAGAGTATTCACATGCTACAACAAACCGACTTACCTTGGTTTCACTGTGCTTGATCTATCAAAATTGAAAATGTATGATTTTCATTATCGTTTCATGAAGCCCAAATATAATGAGAAAATTATTCGCAACTATATGGATACGGATTCATTTATTTACACTATTCAAACAAACGACTTTTACAGTGATATTATACCGGATGTAGAAAATCACTTTGATACTTCTGAGTACCCCGAAGATAACATATATAATATTCCGCTGAAAAATGGAAAAGTGTTGGGTATGATGAAAGACGAAAATAATGGAAAAGTCATGAAGGAGTTTGTAGGATTAAGAGCTAAAATGTATTCTTTAAGTATAGAAAATGGTGATACAATTAAAAAAGCAAAAGGTGTAAAGAAGCTTATTATGGATGGACTAAATTTAGATGATTATAGAGATTGCTTGTTACAAAAAAGATATTTAGAGGTAGTATGTACGTGTTTAGATCTAAGCTTCACAATTTATATACTGAATGTATAAATAAGGTTTCTTTAAGTTATTTAGATGATAAGCGATATATAAGGGAAGATGGGGGTTAGCACATATGCTTGGGGACATTATAATATTGTCATGGTTGTAGACTAGGAAGATTGAAATAAATAAAATTGAATGAATTTAAAAAAATATTTTTTTTTCAAAGAAAAACAAGAACAAAGGAAATGATAAAAAAATGAAAACAGTATAAATAGACTGAAGATATCAGTTTTATCCAAAAAATACTAGTTTGTATATGTATCTCGTTAAAAACCTAAAATGACGACTTTAAGCAATACTAAGGAAACCTCAATAAACAACTCTCTAATCATTTAATTTGCTTACCATGCCCTTCACGAAAATCATTGCTACATATCTTGAAACCCACCTAAAATCCATCACTCAAAACATATTTGCAAATCAAATACAAACATTTCCTTCAAAACACTGATATTAGAAACCGCGTATAAGGAAAATACTGAACAGCCAATTCGGGCCCAACTCACAAATCCGCAACTTCCTCATAAGCAAACGTATTTTTTTTTCTCATGACTCACCATCAAGCACCGTTTTTTTTCATATCACACATTCAGATTAACCCAACTTCAATGACCTTCAAATCCTTACATTAATAATCTTAAAACTAACCATATTGGTTCACACACACACACACACACACACACACACATACATACACACAATATTATAACATCGCTTACCTCTACTAACTACGATGACGTCATCGTTTCATCGAAACGCGCACCGCTTAAGCTTCGAAGCAGTTCGAAGCAGTACGAAGCAGTTCGAAGCAGTACGAAGCAGTTCGAAGCAGTACGAAGCAGTACGAAGCAGTACGACGCAGTACGAAGCAGTACGAAGCAGTTCGAAGCAGTTCGAGGCAGTTCGAAGCAGTTCGAAGCAGTTCGAGGCAGTTCGAAGCAGTACGAAGCAGTTCGAGGCAGTTCGAAGCAGTTCGAGCAGTTCGAAGCAGGAGTTCGAGGCACTTCGAAGCTACACATAGCGTACCCCGTGGCGCGCCACGGGAATCCGCCACGTGTCTAGCTTGAACTATTTATCTGTTAATGAACTGCTTTGCTAAAAATGGGGTTAAAGTCCTTCTGTTTACTACCAAAATACAATTCTATGCTATACCAAAATACGATTCTATGCTTTACATTAAACTTACTATTCAACAATACAGAATCAATAGTTAAGGCTCCTAGAGATTCTAATTAAACTATTAGCGAGTTGTTGAATGAGGTTCTCTAGTATTTAATGAAATATTATTTGTATGATGTGATAAGAGATATAGTTTTATCTATACATTTAATGAATTTATTTTGTAAATATGTAGAGAATTTGAAGGTCATTTTATGTTGGATTGTTTATGGTCAGTATAGTAGTAGAGTGATAAAAATTTGCGAGCGGTGTTTCATGGATAACAATTAAGCTGCTGGATGAGTTTATAATAAGAGGAGACTCCGAGTGTGACGTGATGTCTGGAAATTTGGACTCTGATTTTAGTTGTGGAAAAGATGAAAATTAGTAGAGGTAAGTGATGTTATAATATTGTGTGTGTGTATGTGTGTGTGTGTGTGTGTGTGTGAACCAATATGGTTAGTTTTAAGATTATTAATGTGAGGATTTGAAGGTCATTGAAGTTGGGTTAATCTGAGTGTGTGATATGAAAAAAACGGTGCTTGATGGTGAGTCATGAGAAAAAAAAATACGTTTGCTTATGAGGAAGTTGCGGATTTGTGAGTTGGGCCCGAATTGGCTGTTCAGTATTTTCCTTATACGCGGTTTCTAATATCAGTGTTTTGAAGGAAATGTTTGTATTTGATTTGCAAATATGTTTTGAGTGATGTATTTTAGGTGGGTTTCAAGATATGTAGCAATGATTTTCGTGAAGGGCATGGTAAGCAAATTAAATGATTAGAGAGTTGTTTATTGAGGTTTCCTTAATATTGCTTAAAGTCGTCATTTTAGGTTTTTAACGAGATACATATACAAACTAGTATTTTTTGGATAAAATTGATATCTTCAGTCTATTTTTACTGTTTTCATTTTTTTATCATTTCCTTTGTTATTGTTTTTCTTTAAAAAAAAAAATTTTTAAATTTCATTCAATTTTATTTATTTCAATCTTCCTAGTCTACAACCATGACAATATTATAATGTCCCCAAGCATATGTGCTAACCCCCATCTTCCCTTATATATCGCTTATCATCTAAATAACTTAAAGAAACCTTATTTATACATTCAGTATATAAATTGTGAAGCTTAGATCTAAACACGTACATACTACCTCTAAATATCTTTTTTGTAACAAGCAATCTCTATAATCATCAAAATTTAGTCCATCCATAATAAGCTTCTTTACACCTTTTGCTTTTTTAATTGTATCACCATTTTCTATACTTAAAGAATACATTTTAGCTCTTAATCCTACAAACTCCTTCATGACTTGGGGGGTACTCAGAAGTATCAAAGTGATTGTCTACATCCGGTATAATATCACTGTAAAAGTCGTTTGTTTGAATAGTGTAAATAAATGAATCCGTATCCATATAGTTGCGAATAATTTTCTCATTATATTTGGGCTTCATGAAACGATAATGAAAATCATACATTTT
>CAWWDL010000174.1:0-13878 GCA_963942545.1 Oxycera nigricornis | reverse complement strand
CTTCGAGAAAATTTAGAAAAACTGCTTTTTTAGCGTACCATATTAGACTTTTTAATGACGAATACTGAGGTTTTTTGTTATTAAAGAACTTCGTTTTCTGTTATTTAGGAACTAATTTTTAAATTATGTACTTGATTGTTTTACAAACTAATTAATGCAACCTTTGTTGATACCGATTAATTTATCATAAGAATGGTATTTGCCTTTCTTTTCTTTCTTTGTTGAGACTAATAATTAATTAATTGTTATTAATTAGGTAATCATACATTACTAACTGCAATTAAAAAATCTCAATGAATGTTAAATATAGTCTTAATTAAAAAACTCAATTCATGAAGTCCTTCCTGTATAATGTAATGATAGATTATTGACAAATTTTTGTTCCAAGTAGTTAACATGTTTGTTTATTTTCATAATTTTTGTTTGTTTTATAACAGTAATATCAAAAAACCTGTTTTTTCACATACTTCAATTATTGTTCTTTCTTTCACTACACACGTGTTAACTGTCTGTATAAGAGTACAAAATAAGCCATATTTCAGTAAACAATAGATATTCGGTTTCGGCTGAAACTGAGACAGGTATCGAAGGTTCGGTTTCGGTCGGACACTAGTTTAATTCTTAGAACTCTTTGAAGGGTTAAGAAAAAAGGGAGACAATAATATATATTTGTGCACTTATAATGCAAAATTGAGTCACACAAAAAGTACACCTACTTTTTTCAGCAAAAATCTTTTTTGTTAGCATCGACGAAAGAGAGCGTTCGTCTTCGGGAGTGAGAAAGGTAAAAACAGTGAGTAAAGTTGTGATGTATCCAAACATCTTACCAGAATCCCACCTTTAAGTTCACTAATCCAATATTCCTAACCTAGATAAATCCAATCCATATTTATATAAGTCTATACCTTAACCTAAATGAATCCCAGATTCTGTATTCAATTCAATATCCTTAAGCTAGGTGAATCTACACCCTACTTATATAATGCGATTATCTTAACCTAACTGACACCGCTTAATATTTAGATAATACAATATCCTTAATCTAAATCAATCTAATGTTATCAAAGACCTGCCAACTGAGTTGTGTGGTCGTATGCGTATTCCATTTTTTAATCGCCGATGTTCATCCGCACTGTGGCTAAGGGTTTTCAGGGGTAGTACAGTCCCGAGTTTCAACTTGGTTAAGGGTTTTAAATTGTGTAACCATATTTTTCTTGATTATTTTTATTAATGGAATTTATATTTCTACTAAATATAATTTTTTTGCTCATTATTATAAGCTCCTTTCTTTATTTATATTGACTATTAAATTTTTTTAAATGTTTTATAATCAAATATTTACGCACTGGTTGTTTCTTGCCATTTTCCTTGAGGATCCTCCTTCTTTGGCTCTTTAATTTTTAGCAGGTAGAGAATCAGTCCCGACTGAGCTGATTATCATTATATATAAATAGGCAAATTCGTAAGTGCTAGACCGTAGTATGACGAGCTCAGATAGCAACACCACAGTATATATAAGAGCCAGTATGCAATGGAGGCATTCAAACACGAAATTTCCTTCCAAGAAATGGCGCCATGTGCTTGAAAGATTGACGTTTGCCAAGCACTGCCAGATTTGCAGAGGATAAAGCACTTTCGCGAACTTCATCTTTCCCTTAAGCACATGAGACATTTTATATATATATATATATATATATATATATATATATATATATATATATATATATATATATATATATATATATATATATATACTAATCGTATTTATTTTAATATATATCACTCGCGCTCTACAGCAGATGTTATTGCTTTTTCTTGATTCGCTTTCCGGCGCCTTCGCTCTCGCTCGTTCCTCCGCCTGTCGTTCGCTGTTCTCCTTTTTCAGCGCCAGTTCCACCGTCCTGCCATACTCATCCCTTTTTCGTGGGCATGCCACACCTTGGCCAGGCATTGCCCGCTTCGATATTATTCTACTACAATATATATATATATATATATATATATATATTGTCATTAATTCACTAATTCCACAACTACTGTACGCCTACTCATTAATTCCCTGATTCCACAACCTGCCATCCTGCCCTGGTATCGTCCTCGATACCGCATTTTCACTCAGTAGTGTTTTCCGATACCATCACCGTCGTCATCCGCGAACCACTCGTTGTAATATTCGGTAGACTTTACCCAAGGCTTCATAAAGTCTGCCGAACTCGTGCGATTAAGGCCCTCGTGGTCTCCGACCTTTTCGACAACATAACGATTATTTCTCATGACCGTGACAATCTTGTACAGTCCCAAAAACTTAGGGTATAATTTTAGACCACCACCATACTGCGTTCTTTTAATGGCGACTAATTCCCCCCCTTCGTATTTTCCAGCCGATTTTCTCTTCCGGTTTAATGTCCACCTATTTTCCTCCTGGATTTTTAAGATGTTCTTTCATGCATCATTAAGGAAATTTGTACGTTGCTCCTCAAATAACTTGATGAATTCGTCTAATTCACGTTTCAACATAAACTCAATTTTATTCCAACCAAAATGTCCTTGTTCGTGAGCCTGTTTAATGACGTCGTACTGCATTCTTTTTGGAACCACCATGAGTTCGTTCCCATCACTCTCGCGATACAACACTCCTTTTTTCGACATGGAAAATTCATCATTTTGCCCTGTTTCAACTGAATTAATAATTTTCTTCAATTCAGGATCGTCTTGCTGTGCTTTCTGTATTTTTTCGATCAAACCGTCTCGGCCTTCCTGCACAAGTAAAATCTCAACTGAATTTCTACTTAATGCGTCAACATGGCGCATTGACGTACCAGGTCGATTCTCAATTGCATAATTGAATTGATCAATTAACAGCGTCCAATGCGACGCTCTTAAAGACAAGTCTTTCTTTTTCATCGTTAACACAAATGCTTTACAGTCTGTCACAATCTTGAAGTCAATGTTCAACAAATACACTCGAAATTTTTTCAACGCTTTTACCACTGCCAGTATCTCCAACTCATAACTCGTGTATTTCTCCTCAGCGGGTGTCGTTTTCCAGCTTGCATAGTAGACAGGGTGCAACCTGCCATCCTCTGCGTCTTTCTGCAGCAACGCAGCGCCTAAACCGCCCATACACGCATCTGTGTGTAATTCAGTCTGTGCCCCAACACGATACAACTTGAGCACTGGCCCTTCAATCAAGGCCTCCTTCAACTTTTCAAACGATGCCTTCTGTTTGTCTCCAAACTCAAATTTCATACCGTCTCTTAACAATTGAGATAGGGGTCTTGCATGCACGGCAAATTGAGGAATAAATTTTCGAAAATACCCCGTGAGTCCCAAAAAACTTTGCACTTGTTTCACTGTTTTTGGAATTGGGAATTTTTTCACTGCTATTGTCTTTCTGTCAGAGGGTTGGATCTGTCCGGCCTTCACAATGTATCCCAAGTAATCAACCCTCCTCACCAGCAATTCACATTTTTTCCAGTTAATCACCAAGCCGTATTCACTCGTCGTTTTCAATACAATTTTTAATTTCTCCAGATTTTCCTTCTCGTCCTTAGCAGGAACAATCAAGTCATCAAGGTACACGAGCACTACGCCACTTGTAATTAGCGACCGAAAAATTGCTCTAATATGTCTTTGGAAAACCGCCGGTGAGTTACAAAGTCCAAAAGGAACTTTTAGGAATTCATAATGCCCATCTGGCACCACAAACGCCGCATACTTGACACTTTCTTCTTCAACAGGCACGTGGAAGAATCCATCTTTTAAATCCAATGTAGAAAACAGTCGCGCATCTTGCAATCGATCGAAACGTCAAAGTCATTTTCCGTCACTTGGCCCACGTTGTTATTCAACACTTCGGTCCAGCCATCGTCATTGGTCTCCACTATATTCTCAATCGACTCGATTCTCTTTAACACAGCTCGCCTGTGTTTTACTCGTACTTCAGCATGGTCGGATAATTCACCACCTACTAACAAATCGTGTCCGAGAAACTCATCCGGAACTACGTCAAAATTAAATGTGAATGTCAAATTATCGATGATTATTTCCGCCTCGAAACGTCCAAGTGTGCGTTGGTTCAACGCACCCACACCATCGAAAGGAATTATTTTTATTTTTCGCACCAGATGTAAGTCGCTACCTGAGTCCAACACAGCTGTAACTTCCCGACCCAACATTTTGACATGCTTATATGTTTTCTTGTCCCCTGACTTCAGTGCGTCACATCGAGTTTTCTCCTTTTCTCCATCTTTCCCTCTTTCGCCCCTATGATTGATTCTTTGGTCTTAGGCACCTCGTAGAAAGATGCCCGAATTCCTCACAGTTAAAACACTTCGGCCGTTTCCCTGTATCCGGACAATTGACACTCAAATGCGCCTTACTACCGCAGTTAAAGCGATGCTTAGACTTTGCATCATCTCGTGTGGGATTCGTCTTTTTCATCCCGTCATTTTTATTACTCTTCTGGCCTTGTTTTCTGTGCGTTTTCATCCTAGTATTTTTTCTTTGCCTTTCGTATTGCTTTATTTTTTCTTAAGTCTTTCACCGTGGTTGCACCATATAAAATTGACTTGTTCACTTCGTCATCGTGAATGCCGTCGATAATGTACTGCAATTTTGCATCCAACTCGATATCAACGTGACTTGCCATCTCTAGCACACGATAAACATAGTTCTCATAAGATTCCTTACTTTTTTTCTTCACTGCAGCCAATTCTTCATAAACTTGTTTACTGTTCATCGTTTCAGAGAATTCTTTAATTATCTATGTCTTCAATTTACCCCAAGTCTTAGCGTGACACTCATAATTCACATACACTTTTGCTGGTCCATCTAGCAACTTTTTCATGTAAATCACCTTATGTGCCTCTGACCATGAGCACATTTCCGCGGTTTCTTCAAATGTGGCAAACCACCGTCGAAAATTCTGGCGTCCATCACCGCTGAATCGTTACAAGGCATCGTCAATATCTTTGAACGTCACAATATTGCGCGGATAACTGGCAAAACGATCTCTATCATCACTCTTGCCTGAGCTGCGTCTCTTGGGAACACCACGTGCATGCTTCACACCCGCACCGGTGTTTGCATATTCTTCATCGTCACTGTTTTCACAGTCCGAACTACTTTCTACTACTTTACTTTTTAATTACTCTTCTCTTTTTCCTTCAGAGCCGTCTTCAGCCTTTCGAGTAATTCGGCCTTTTTACCCGTCGTCTTTAATCCCAAATCAATGAGTCGTGCGTCTTTGTTTCTTAACGTATCAAGATCACTATCTTCGTCTTCGCGATGATTATCAATTTTTTTATTTTTTTGACACTAGTTTCACCATTCACACCTGTGTCGCCCTTCGTCATTGCCTCTGATAACCTCAAGCGTTCGATCAGCGCCGCCTTTTTACCCGTAACCTTGAGTTACAATGCACGTAATCTACCTTTCAGTTCACCCACATTCAGAGTATTCAAACCATCTTCGTTGTCACTTTCATCTTCTTCGTCACTTGCGTTTCTCGCCAGATCAACTTTTCTCAACCGTTCAATTAAGACGGACTTAGATCCTTTCGTCGATAGGCCAAGCACTTGGAGTCTACTACGTAATTCCTCCGTGTCCAATTTGTCATAAGTCCCATTTTCCGTACAACCTGGCATTTTAACACCTTATGTACGTTACACAAAAATCGTCAATTGGCCGTCTGCCTATTGTGTACCGCACGCACCTTAATCGAATTCTCAGGTATGGACTGTCACCGTTTAATTCACCACTAACGACTTTGATACCGTACCAAAATATCTCTGTTGCCTCGAAATGATTCCCGGACGAGCCCTCACTTTGTAGGATCAAAATCACCGAGCACAGGATATTTATTTTTATTACGGAAAAAGAGTCTTTGTAATTCTACGAAAAATTATTGATTCGTCTCCAAAGCCGCTTGACGTCCTCTTCCTTTATTTTTTCGGCGTGAACTGTCTGACTGACCGCCTACTCATTAATTCACTGATTCCACAACTACTGTCCGCCTACTCATTAATTCACTGATTCCATATATATATATATATATATATATATATATATATATATATATATATATATACAGTACAGTTTTAAGAATACGACCTTTCCACTTCCACTAATTGAAGTGGAAAGGTCGTATCCTTAAAACTGAATTTTCTAAGGACAGCCGAAAAACCAATATGTTGCTTATTTTGATAATATAATTATATATTTTGTATTTTATTCTTTGTTTAGCATTATTTTATTGTATGGAACACCAATTGGTTTATATAAGTGATTTATTGAAATTTACATTTTGAATTTTCAGTGACAATATACTCGTATTTTATCCGAAGGTTGCGCTTAGCATTGAAAATAATTGTCGTTATAAGAAAAACTGAATCTGACATTCACAAGCATTTTTTTAAGCTTTTCATTTATTGGAACACAAGTTTTCATAAATGTCATTTGAATTGCATATATGATCCTAAATGGCTTTTTCACATTTCCTTATAAAGTTCGATAATTTCAATAGACCCGGCCGTATTCAGGCTGTATCGAATGAAAAGAGAGAATTAAGCTTGAATCATCATATTTTTTGTAAACCGTCCTCGTTGCTGTATACATCTTGATTGTGCTTATTGCTTCTCTTTGTGACCGTAAATCATCCTTGTGACAAAGTAATTTTGAACTTTGAATGATACTACTCACAATTCATTTTTGTGCATTAATTTCGGGATTTTTAAGAGGTTCGATTGAGCTAAATTAGACGATTTTAGTATGCTTCGCCAGGCCTCAATCGCGTTCTTCTCTAAGTATGCGTTCGAAGTTTTTTGGGTAAAATAACGTAGGAGGTATAGCCCCAAAATCTTGTTGATTTTACTTTTTCTGTTGATTTTTTCTGTCAGAGTTTGTAATCGGCTGTATCTCTTGAAATGGGACTAGGAGTCTCAAATTAGAGATATATTCCCATGAAATTTTGCGCCGAATAGAGCTAACCGGCCACAGACATCTCACTTCCAGCTAGGTAGAGCAAACTCAAATTAATCTGCACGACAAAACAGTTTCTTGCCTCAGCCCCGCGGCTGAACGTTCATTGGGTTAACGATACGGAAGTTTTTTTCGTTGAAAAATCGTTCGCCGTGTCAGTATTATGCTACAAAGGGCACCCAGCTTGGAGCCTGAGTGATCAGTTTATGCGTTTGTCCGTCGTGGCATACACAACATTTCATTACAGATGTAACAATTTACATTAATTTCAATATTATTTCGGTTTCAACATATGGATGATGGAAGACATTGTTATGTACCACTCATGCCCTTCACTCTCCTACATATTCAGTATGATTTTCTTAACACTTAAATACTTATTACGAGCGATGACCTAATAGTATTCCCGAATCCCTCAATCCATGTTGTCATCTTACTAATATACTTCAATTGTTTACAAGATGCCAAATTCCAAAAACACTTGCGTAAACAAAACATCAAATATGAATTATGATGTTACTACGAATATTCCCGGTCTAAATATCCAAACTCCCAAGATTCCGAAACAAAGGGTTGAGATCATCATTCCACTTGAGATCAAAATCTTAATATAAACAAATCTGCGACACATTAGATCATTAAAATTAATCGCGAAATGTTTATAAAATCGATATGGTCAATCGCGAAATGTTTACAGATATCTTAATTGAATTCCCGAAATTGTCATGCGAATGTTTACAAACTATCTTAATTGAATTCGCGAAATTGTCACACAAAATGTTTACAAACTATTTTAATTGAATTGAGAACTTAGAGTTGAATCTGCGAATTCGTCAATTAGGCTAAGTTATGAAATTAAGAATTATATTGTAAACAATAAGTTGGTATAAAAGGCCGAGGCCCTCATCCTAACACTCACTCTGTTTTAGTCACTCTGTTCTAAACTCTGTTCTATTGTTAAAGAATCCTTAAAGTGTTAGAAATAAAAGAAGTTTTACGAAAAGTAGTGTTTTGATTTCATAAGCCCATAACAACATGTTTTCTGGGAGTCTCTTAAAATTCAATAATCTCTGTCATCGCAGGCTTCAATTGATGCCATATTAAAATTGGCACGAGCCCCGTCAAAAGTAGAACTTACGATTTCTACGCAAATACTAAATTAAATTTGCACGCAACGAGATAAAATGTTAGCCTTTTGCTTAGCAATGATATTAAGAGTAGGGGAAAAAGCTACTGACATTTTGCACAGCTGATTGATGCAAACAATGATGAACACTTAAAGTTGAATGGCTAACGTATCGCTGTCACCACCATCACCGATGCCATAAAACTCTTAAGAATTTTTCCATCCCAATCCGTTTGTTTTCGTATGAATATTTCGTCGATTACCACATGAACAACTATTTTTTTATCTGAGGTTACATCTACGACTCTTTTGATAGCTGAATAGGATTTTTGAGTGAATCCAGAATCACAGATAATTTTTTAGTACCTTATTGTTTTTTTCTACTGTTGCAAATAACTGTTGAATGCTGTGCAAAAAATATTCGTTAGGACGAGCGGACATGAAATTGAAATTTGAAACAAATGATTTAGTTACAACACTGTAAGGCTCTGTGGTCTAATTTTCGTATATATGTAAAAATTATCGTTCAAAAATATGTCCACTGCCGATAAAAGTTGAGAGCATTAGCCAAAGATCCTGCTGTAATAAGAATGG
The DNA here is from genome assembly GCA_963942545.1 of Oxycera nigricornis. Classification (NCBI taxonomy): domain Eukaryota; kingdom Metazoa; phylum Arthropoda; class Insecta; order Diptera; family Stratiomyidae; genus Oxycera; species Oxycera nigricornis. Next base: position 5,177 of record CAWWDL010000174.1, on the reverse strand, counting down.
TTTGTATTTTATTCGTAGTGTTCACAAGCTCTGGATTAATAAAAGAGGATGATGCGCCATCATCGATTAAAAATTTCAGTGGGCAACTAAATGGAGAGCGGATGTGGATATATACAAAGAAATTCAATATTTGTTCACATTCAGGTCTCTGACTCGTTTATTTAAGTACCGTCATTTACAACTTGCTCTAATGGAATTTCATTTCCTTCGTTTTTCTGACCTTTTAAATGAATTTAGAGTTCACAGAAATGATAATTATGAAATTTTTATTCAAATAATATCGATCATGTATGGATAGTTTACTGAATTTGTATCCATACCAGTGATAGGATTAGATTCATTTACATTTAGAACCATTGTATTAGCGAAATTGTTGTTGAAGAGTCTTATAAGGTCACAGTACCGTTACGACACATTCTCTGCATTAACGGGCTCTGGTTTTTGCAATGCTAAATTATTTTTACGGTGCAAAATAAATCTTTGAGTGTTTCGATTATTGCATTGGAATGGAGTATGCCACAGTAACGCTAATTCAGTTACAGCTTTTGGCCGTGCAAAAGAATTTTTTTAGGGCGATTTTGTTCAAACGGTTCATAATGTGCAACAAATTGATATTGAACAAAATATTGATGTCGAAATTGTGATCAATTTTTATATAGTTATATATATAGTTTGGTATCTCAGGCTTGTGATGGTTTATCGGTTTAGAATTTGCGTAATTATTAAATCTAATAGTTTTTGGCAGCTGAGAGAGTATGTGAGTTTTGTTACTTTGCTTTTAAAATCTTCAGTTGAGTCAGATTTATGTTTAAGACCCTGATGTCCTATAATGAGTGAGGTCTAGTGTTTTGATCTGCGAAGTGCATGACGACATTTTCCTCAATATGGCCTAATTGAGTACAGTGTCATACATATTTACCATTTCGTTTGCGTGTCCCACGATTTTATCTCTAGTGGCCCTTAAAAAAGACTGACTATAAAAATACCACATCTGTGACTGAGCAGCTTTAGCATATCATGAACATGGTCGATAAAATCAAATAATAGCCAGAAATTTTCTTTATTGTCACTAATTTTCCCCTCAAACACCGTGCTGCATTTATACACTTACCAACATTCAAATTAACATTATACTTCATGATGTTTGCTCACAATCGACGCGCCATTTAAAAATCACACTCCGGCAATGCTTCACTTTCGTGATTGCCTTGGCAGTTGCTACTCTTCTTTCGAAATGACAGTGTTGCAAACAAAATCGCGACATATATTCGAATCGAGTCACGTCATGAGGTCAACGAAACTTTCGCCTCGTCGATCTCATGGACGTTCAGTTCCGAGGCTGAGACAACGCACCGTTTATCTAGAGAATAATTTGGGTTCGGCCTCTTCCTAGCTAGAAGTGCAATGGATGCTGTTGACGAAACTTAGTTCAGTGCGTAGTGTCTTGGGTAATTTTTCTAGCGTAGGCATTGAGTTGCATCTCCCAAATTTATTGCCCGGTTACTAAATTTCCACCGAAAATCAATCAATTCCAAAAATATTTCAACATCGACTTCTTGAAGCTCACCTCTTACTTTACTCTTTCCATGAAATTCCCCGAGCGGATACTAAGAAAAGAACGTTGAAAAAGCTTACCCGAGATAGCCAAAATCGACTAATTTAACCAAAACGGACTAATTTCCGAAATGACGAATAAAAAGACCATAAGCTACAGCGCCAACAAACAATCTATCGGCCGACGATGCCACTCTAGAAAAAAAGCTGCAGTGGAGCTCGCTAGACGCAAGTGTCGATCACAGTATAGGTAAGAACCAGTAGGTAATCGTTCATATAAAGGCACACTATCAAGTACGGCCCGCGATTCTACGGGACAAAGTCATATGTTTTCCTTCATAAATCATATGTTTTTGTCATTTATCATGTTTTTTGTCATTTATCATATGTTTGTTGTCATTTATGGCAAAATGGCAGATAGTTACTGCTCAGGGCACTGCCAGACCTCGTATACGCACTTTTCATGCTACGCGTGAAAAAAACCCAGAAACTTCGTTTCATTGAATTAAAATGGTGGAACGTCTTTGCTGGCACAAATTTCATTTGCTTTTGACAAGTTGATTTAGAGGAAAAGCCCAGATGACTGAAAAAATATCTCATGTGTTTAAGTGAAAGATGAAGTTCGCGAAAGTGCTTTATCCTCTGCAAATCTGGCAGTGCTTGGCAAACGTCAATCTTTCAAGCACATGGCGCCATTTCTTGGCAGGAAATTTCGTGTTTGAATGCCTCCATTGCATACTGGCTCTTACATATACTGTGGTGTTGCTATCTGAGCTCGTCATACTACGGCCTAGCACTTACGAATTTGCCTATTTATATATAATGATAATCAGCTCAGTCGGGACTGATTCTCTACCTGCTAAAAATTAAAGAGCCAAAGAAGGAGGATCCTCAAGGAAAATGGCAAGAAACAACCAGTGCGTAAATATTTGATTATAAAACATTTAAAAAAATTTAATAGTCAATATAAATAAAGAAAGGAGCTTATAATAATGAGCAAAAAAATTATATTTAGTAGAAATATAAATTCCATTAATAAAAATAATCAAGAAAAATATGGTTACACAATTTAAAACCCTTAACCAAGTTGAAACTCGGGACTGTACTACCCCTGAAAACCCTTAGCCACAGTGCGGATGAACATCGGCGATTAAAAAATGGAATACGCATACGACCACACAACTCAGTTGGCAGGTCTTTGATAACATTAGATTGATTTAGATTAAGGATATTGTATTATCTAAATATTAAGCGGTGTCAGTTAGGTTAAGATAATCGCATTATATAAGTAGGGTGTAGATTCACCTAGCTTAAGGATATTGAATTGAATACAGAATCTGGGATTCATTTAGGTTAAGGTATAGACTTATATAAATATGGATTGGATTTATCTAGGTTAGGAATATTGGATTAGTGAACTTAAAGGTGGGATTCTGGTAAGATGTTTGGATACATCACAACTTTACTCACTGTTTTTACCTTTCTCACTCCCGAAGACGAACGCTCTCTTTCGTCGATGCTAACAAAAAAGATTTTTGCTGAAAAAAGTAGGGTTTCTTAACCCTTCAAAGAGTTCTAAGAATTAAACTAGTGTCCGACCGCAACCGAACCTTCGGTACCTGTCTCAGTTTCAGCCGAAACCGAAAATTTTTAGACATGTTAAATATCTATTGTTTACTGAAATATGGCTTATTTTGTACTCTTATACAGACAGTTAACACGTGTGTAGTGAAAGAAAGAACAATAATTGAAGTATGTGAAAAAACAGGTTTTTTGATATTACTGTTATAAAACAAACAAAAATTATGAAAATAAACAAACATGTTAACTACTTGGAACAAAAATTTGTCAATAATCTATCATTACATTATACAGGAAGGACTTCATGAATTGAGTTTTTTAATTAAGACTATATTTAACATTCATTGAGGTTTTTTAATTGCAGTTAGTAATGTATGATTACCTAATTAATAACAATTAATTAATTATTAGTCTCAACAAAGAAAGAAAAGAAAGGCAAATACCATTCTTATGATAAATTAATCGGTATCAACAAAGGTTGCATTAATTAGTTTGTAAAACAATCAAGTACATAATTTAAAAATTAGTTCCTAAATAACAGAAAACGAAGTTCTTTAATAACAAAAAACCTCAGTATTCGTCATTAAAAAGTCTAATATGGTACGCTAAAAAAGCAGTTTTTCTAAATTTTCTCGAAGCACGTTGCTCCGACGATCTGCATATAAACACTAGTAAGCGGGGCATAAAGATACTTTAAAATAGTTTTTTTCAAGATGGGATATGGACTGCTGTTCCAATAACAATATATGTATGTAGGCACTACGTTGCAATTATGGCTCTGCTAAGTAAGACTAAATTTTTTCTTTCAAAACAATTTTGTGACCTTCAGATCCAATTATCTCCATGTTATTAGAGGTATTATTGTCATCGTGTGTATCCTAAAGACTTTCCTTAACTTGCTATATGTTGAAAGCTAGCAGAGATCATCTGTGGGCCGATCCACTCAAGTGACCACGGTTGAGCGTTTTTTGATGCGCAAGACCTTCCAGAAGCACCTCGGTCGAAAAGCGGACTTCATATGAGCCGCTGGAAGTAGCTTCTTCACTCCAAAAATACGCTGCCTGGCACAACACATGATAAGGCGTATGGAGCATAAAGTTGGTACGTGCTTGCTGGTGCAATTGATCCGTCAAAGAAGGCGAAAGATTAAACTGGGGACCATCACGCCGCAAAATGCGGATACGATTGGCATGGTTAAGTTCAGTGGGGCTATCTGTTTTTTGTTCAGAACAGCTGGGAAAGTCTTTAGGATACACACGATGACAATAATACCTCTAATAATATTGAGATAACTGGATCTGAATGTCACAAAATTGATTTGAAAGAAAAATTTAGTCTTAGCGGAGCCATAATTGCAACGTAGTGCCGACATACATATATTGTTATTGGAACAGCAGTCCATATCCCATCTTGAAAAAAAATATTTAGAAGTATCTTTCTGCCCCGCTTACTAGTGTTTATATGCAGATCGTCGGAGCAACGTGCTTCGAGAAAATTTAGAAAAACTGCTTTTTTAGCGTACCATATTAGACTTTTTAATGACGAATACTGAGGTTTTTTGTTATTAAAGAACTTCGTTTTCTGTTATTTAGGAACTAATTTTTAAATTATGTACTTGATTGTTTTACAAACTAATTAATGCAGCCTTTGTTGATACCGATTAATTTATCATAAGAATGGTATTTGCCTTTCTTTTCTTTCTTTGTTGAGACTAATAATTAATTAATTGTTATTAATTAGGTAATCATACATTACTAACTGCAATTAAAAAATCTCAATGAATGTTAAATATAGTCTTAATTAAAAAACTCAATTCATGAAGTCCTTCCTGTATAATGTAATGATAGATTATTGACAAATTTTTGTTCCAAGTAGTTAACATGTTTGTTTATTTTCATAATTTTTGTTTGTTTTATAACAGTAATATCAAAAAACCTGTTTTTTCACATACTTCAATTATTGTTCTTTCTTTCACTACACACGTGTTAACTGTCTGTATAAGAGTACAAAATAAGCCATATTTCAGTAAACAATAGATATTC
>CAWWDL010000173.1:17500-28978 GCA_963942545.1 Oxycera nigricornis | reverse complement strand
AAATTTCAAAACATGCTGATAGAGCGGTATAAAACCGATTTTCAAATGAAAACCACAAATTATGAACACGTTCCATACAAAAGAAATGGACTTTCGAAGGGCTTGACTCAAAAACACATGCCCGCACTAAGCTCCATACGAGCGGTGCAAGTTCTATTAGAACCTAATGGAAAACGACACAAATTCCCACGTACCTCCATACGAGAGAGGTGTGGGCCTCATTAGATCCTAATGAAAAATTTCAAAACATGCTGATAGAGCGGTATAAAACCGATTTTCAAATGAAAACCACAAATTATGAACACGTTCCATACAAAAGAAATGGACTTTCGAAGGGCTTGACTCAAAAACACATGCCCGCACTAAGCTCCATACGAGCGGTGCAAGTTCTATTAGAACCTAATGGAAAACGACACAAATTCCCACGTACCTCCATACGAGAGAGGTGTGGGCCTCATTAGATCCTAATGAAAAATTTCAAAACATGCTGATAGAGCGGTATAAAACCGATTTTCAAATGAAAACCACAAATTATGAACACGTTCCATACAAAAGAAATGGACTTTCGAAGGGCTTGACTCAAAAACACATGCCCGCACTAAGCTCCATACGAGCGGTGCAAGTTCTATTAGAACCTAATGGAAAACGACACAAATTCCCACGTACCTCCATACGAGAGAGGTGTGGGCCTCATTAGATCCTAATGAAAAATTTCAAAACATGCTGATAGAGCGGTATAAAACCGATTTTCAAATGAAAACCACAAATTATGAACACGTTCCATACAAAAGAAATGGACTTTCGAAGGGCTTGACTCAAAAACACATGCCCGCACTAAGCTCCATACGAGCGGTGCAAGTTCTATTAGAACCTAATGGAAAACGACACAAATTCCCACGTACCTCCATACGAGAGAGGTGTGGGCCTCATTAGATCCTAATGAAAAATTTCAAAACATGCTGATAGAGCGGTATAAAACCGATTTTCAAATGAAAACCACAAATTATGAACACGTTCCATACAAAAGAAATGGACTTTCGAAGGGCTTGACTCAAAAACACATGCCCGCACTAAGCTCCATACGAGCGGTGCAAGTTCTATTAGAACCTAATGGAAAACGACACAAATTCCCACGTACCTCCATACGAGAGAGGTGTGGGCCTCATTAGATCCTAATGAAAAATTTCAAAACATGCTGATAGAGCGGTATAAAACCGATTTTCAAATGAAAACCACAAATTATGAACACGTTCCATACAAAAGAAATGGACTTTCGAAGGGCTTGACTCAAAAACACATGCCCGCACTAAGCTCCATACGAGCGGTGCAAGTTCTATTAGAACCTAATGGAAAACGACACAAATTCCCACGTACCTCCATACGAGAGAGGTGTGGGCCTCATTAGATCCTAATGAAAAATTTCAAAACATGCTGATAGAGCGGTATAAAACCGATTTTCAAATGAAAACCACAAATTATGAACACGTTCCATACAAAAGAAATGGACTTTCGAAGGGCTTGACTCAAAAACACATGCCCGCACTAAGCTCCATACGAGCGGTGCAAGTTCTATTAGAACCTAATGGAAAACGACACAAATTCCCACGTACCTCCATACGAGAGAGGTGTGGGCCTCATTAGATCCTAATGAAAAATTTCAAAACATGCTGATAGAGCGGTATAAAACCGATTTTCAAATGAAAACCACAAATTATGAACACGTTCCATACAAAAGAAATGGACTTTCGAAGGGCTTGACTCAAAAACACATGCCCGCACTAAGCTCCATACGAGCGGTGCAAGTTCTATTAGAACCTAATGGAAAACGACACAAATTCCCACGTACCTCCATACGAGAGAGGTGTGGGCCTCATTAGATCCTAATGAAAAATTTCAAAACATGCTGATAGAGCGGTATAAAACCGATTTTCAAATGAAAACCACAAATTATGAACACGTTCCATACAAAGAAATGGACTTTCGAAGGGCTTGACTCAAAAACACATGCCCGCACTAAGCTCCATACGAGCGGTGCAAGTTCTATTAGAACCTAATGGAAAACGACACAAATTCCCACGTACCTCCATACGAGAGAGGTGTGGGCCTCATTAGATCCTAATGAAAAATTTCAAAACATGCTGATAGAGCGGTATAAAACCGATTTTCAAATGAAAACCACAAATTATGAACACGTTCCATACAAAAGAAATGGACTTTCGAAGGGCTTGACTCAAAAACACATGCCCGCACTAAGCTCCATACGAGCGGTGCAAGTTCTATTAGAACCTAATGGAAAACGACACAAATTCCCACGTACCTCCATACGAGAGAGGTGTGGGCCTCATTAGATCCTAATGAAAAATTTCAAAACATGCTGATAGAGCGGTATAAAACCGATTTTCAAATGAAAACCACAAATTATGAACACGTTCCATACAAAAGAAATGGACTTTCGAAGGGCTTGACTCAAAAACACATGCCCGCACTAAGCTCCATACGAGCGGTGCAAGTTCTATTAGAACCTAATGGAAAACGACACAAATTCCCACGTACCTCCATACGAGAGAGGTGTGGGCCTCATTAGATCCTAATGAAAAATTTCAAAACATGCTGATAGAGCGGTATAAAACCGATTTTCAAATGAAAACCACAAATTATGAACACGTTCCATACAAAAGAAATGGACTTTCGAAGGGCTTGACTCAAAAACACATGCCCGCACTAAGCTCCATACGAGCGGTGCAAGTTCTATTAGAACCTAATGGAAAACGACACAAATTCCCACGTACCTCCATACGAGAGAGGTGTGGGCCTCATTAGATCCTAATGAAAAATTTCAAAACATGCTGATAGAGCGGTATAAAACCGATTTTCAAATGAAAACCACAAATTATGAACACGTTCCATACAAAAGAAATGGACTTTCGAAGGGCTTGACTCAAAAACACATGCCCGCACTAAGCTCCATACGAGCGGTGCAAGTTCTATTAGAACCTAATGGAAAACGACACAAATTCCCACGTACCTCCATACGAGAGAGGTGTGGGCCTCATTAGATCCTAATGAAAAATTTCAAAACATGCTGATAGAGCGGTATAAAACCGATTTTCAAATGAAAACCACAAATTATGAACACGTTCCATACAAAAGAAATGGACTTTCGAAGGGCTTGACTCAAAAACACATGCCCGCACTAAGCTCCATACGAGCGGTGCAAGTTCTATTAGAACCTAATGGAAAACGACACAAATTCCCACGTACCTCCATACGAGAGAGGTGTGGGCCTCATTAGATCCTAATGAAAAATTTCAAAACATGCTGATAGAGCGGTATAAAACCGATTTTCAAATGAAAACCACAAATTATGAACACGTTCCATACAAAAGAAATGGACTTTCGAAGGGCTTGACTCAAAAACACATGCCCGCACTAAGCTCCATACGAGCGGTGCAAGTTCTATTAGAACCTAATGGAAAACGACACAAATTCCCACGTACCTCCATACGAGAGAGGTGTGGGCCTCATTAGATCCTAATGAAAAATTTCAAAACATGCTGATAGAGCGGTATAAAACCGATTTTCAAATGAAAACCACAAATTATGAACACGTTCCATACAAAAGAAATGGACTTTCGAAGGGCTTGACTCAAAAACACATGCCCGCACTAAGCTCCATACGAGCGGTGCAAGTTCTATTAGAACCTAATGGAAAACGACACAAATTCCCACGTACCTCCATACGAGAGAGGTGTGGGCCTCATTAGATCCTAATGAAAAATTTCAAAACATGCTGATAGAGCGGTATAAAACCGATTTTCAAATGAAAACCACAAATTATGAACACGTTCCATACAAAAGAAATGGACTTTCGAAGGGCTTGACTCAAAAACACATGCCCGCACTAAGCTCCATACGAGCGGTGCAAGTTCTATTAGAACCTAATGGAAAACGACACAAATTCCCACGTACCTCCATACGAGAGAGGTGTGGGCCTCATTAGATCCTAATGAAAAATTTCAAAACATGCTGATAGAGCGGTATAAAACCGATTTTCAAATGAAAACCACAAATTATGAACACGTTCCATACAAAAGAAATGGACTTTCGAAGGGCTTGACTCAAAAACACATGCCCGCACTAAGCTCCATACGAGCGGTGCAAGTTCTATTAGAACCTAATGGAAAACGACACAAATTCCCACGTACCTCCATACGAGAGAGGTGTGGGCCTCATTAGATCCTAATGAAAAATTTCAAAACATGCTGATAGAGCGGTATAAAACCGATTTTCAAATGAAAACCACAAATTATGAACACGTTCCATACAAAAGAAATGGACTTTCGAAGGCTTGACTCAAAAACACATGCCCGCACTAAGCTCCATACATCCGATTTTCACTAGATCCTAATGGAAAATACACGGCGCTACTAAGCTCCATACATCCGATTTTCATTAGATCCTAATGGAAAATACACGGCGCTACTATGCTCCATACATCCGATTTTCATTAGATCCTAATGGAAAATACACGGCGCTACTAAGCTCCATACATCCGATTTTCATTAGATCCTAATGGAAAATACACGGCGCTACTAAGCTCCATACATCCGATTTTCATTAGATCCTAATGCAAAATACACGGCGCTACTAAGCTCATACACTTTGATTTTCATTAGATCCTAATGGAAAAAACACGGCGCTACTATGCTCCATACATCCGATTTTCATTAGATCCTAATGGAAAATACACGGCGCTACTATGCTCCATACATCTGATTTTCATTAGATCCTAATGGAAAATACACGGCGCTACTATGCTCCATACATCCGATTTTCATTAGATCCTAATGGAAAATACACGCCGCTACTAAGCTCATACACTTTGATTTTCATTAGATCCTAATGGAAAATACACGGCGCTACTATGCTCCATACATCCGATTTTCATTAGATCCTAATGGAAAATACACGGCGCTACTATGCTCCATACATCCGATTTTCATTAGATCCTAATGGAAAATACACGGCGCTACTATGCTCCATACATCCGATTTTCATTAGATCCTAATGGAAAATACACGGCGCTACTAAGCTCCATACATCCGATTTTCATTAGATCCTAATGGAAAATACACGGCGCTACTATGCTCCATACATCCGATTTTCATTAGATCCTAATGGAAAATACACGGCGCTACTAAGCTCCATACATCCGATTTTCATTAGATCCTAATGGAAAATACACGGCGCTACTAAGCTCCATACATCCGATTTTCATTAGATCCTAATGCAAAATACACGGCGCTACTAAGCTCATACACTTTGATTTTCATTAGATCCTAATGGAAAAAACACGGCGCTACTATGCTCCATACATCCGATTTTCATTAGATCCTAATGGAAAATACACGGCGCTACTATGCTCCATACATCTGATTTTCATTAGATCCTAATGGAAAATACACGGCGCTACTATGCTCCATACATCCGATTTTCATTAGATCCTAATGGAAAATACACGCCGCTACTAAGCTCATACACTTTGATTTTCATTAGATCCTAATGGAAAATACACGGCGCTACTATGCTCCATACATCCGATTTTCATTAGATCCTAATGGAAAATACACGGCGCTACTATGCTCCATACATCCGATTTTCATTAGATCCTAATGGAAAATACACGGCGCTACTATGCTCCATACATCCGATTTTCATTAGATCCTAATGGAAAATACACGGCGCTACTAAGCTCCATACATCCGATTTTCATTAGATCCTAATGGAAAATACACGGCGCTACTATGCTCCATACATCTGATTTTCATTAGATCCTAATGGAAAATACACGGCGCTACTATGCTCCATACATCCGATTTTCATTAGATCCTAATGGAAAATACACGGCGCTACTAAGCTCCATACATCCGATTTTCATTAGATCCTAATGCAAAATACACGGCGCTACTAAGCTCCATACATCCGATTTTCATTAGATCCTAATGCAAAATACACGGCGCTACTAAGCTCATACACTTTGATTTTCATTAGATCCTAATGGAAAAAACACGGCGCTACTATGCTCCATACATCCGATTTTCATTAGATCCTAATGGAAAATACACGGCGCTACTATGCTCCATACATCCGATTTTCATTAGATCCTAATGGAAAATACACGGCGCTACTAAGCTCCATACATCCGATTTTCATTAGATCCTAATGGAAAATACACGGCGCTACTAAGCTCCATACATCCGATTTTCATTAGATCCTAATGCAAAATACACGGCGCTACTAAGCTCATACACTTTGATTTTCATTAGATCCTAATGGAAAAAACACGGCGCTACTATGCTCCATACATCCGATTTTCATTAGATCCTAATGGAAAATACACGGCGCTACTATGCTCCATACATCCGATTTTCATTAGATCCTAATGGAAAATACACGGCGCTACTATGCTCCATACATCCGATTTTCATTAGATCCTAATGGAAAATACACGGCGCTACTAAGCTCCATACATCCGATTTTCATTAGATCCTAATGGAAAATACACGGCGCTACTATGCTCCATACATCCGATTTTCATTAGATCCTAATGGAAAATACACGGCGCTACTAAGCTCCATACATCCGATTTTCATTAGATCCTAATGGAAAATACACGCCGCTACTAAGCTCATACACTTTGATTTTCATTAGATCCTAATGGAAAATACACGGCGCTACTATGCTCCATACATCCGATTTTCATTAGATCCTAATGGAAAATACACGGCGCTACTAAGCTCCATACATCCGATTTTCATTAGATCCTAATGGAAAATACACGGCGCTACTATGCTCCATACATCCGATTTTCATTAGATCCTAATGGAAAATACACGGCGCTACTATGCTCCATACATCCGATTTTCATTAGATCCTAATGGAAAATACACGGCGCTACTATGCTCCATACATCCGATTTTCATTAGATCCTAATGGAAAATACACGGCGCTACTATGCTCCATACATCCGATTTTCATTAGATCCTAATGGAAAATACACGGCGCTACTAAGCTCCATACATCCGATTTTCATTAGATCCTAATGCAAAATACACGGCGCTACTAAGCTCATACACTTTGATTTTCATTAGATCCTAATGGAAAATACACAGCGCTTCTATGCTCCATACATCCGATTTTCATTAGATCCTAATGGAAAATACACGGCGCTACTAAGACCATACACTTTGATTTTCATTAGATCCTAATGGAAAATACACGGCGCTACTATGCTCCATACATCCGATTTTCATTAGATCCTAATACAAAATACACGGCGCTACTAAGCTCATACACTTTGATTTTCATTGGATCTACTAAGCTCCATACAAAACATGCGACCTGAGTTTATCAATAATTAATGAAAAGCTTAGTAGATAATTTACTCAGTCAGGGTTTTTGGTACGAAAGTACTATAAGGGATAGTGGTTGCTTTGAAGAGGCACAAACCGAATTTCATTAACATCTAATGATTATTAACAAAAATGAATGGGTTCATATGGAGAGGTGTGAAATGAAAGATTTTGTTGATGTTTTCGGTGCATTGGCAGGTCGAAAGTGGCATTTAATATTAGATGTTGATAAGAGTTGAAGGAAATGATGGGTCACAGTATGCGATGCATGTGTGAAGTGATGGAAGTATATGAAAAATGTAAATTTTCATGGAGAAAGGAGAGTCCGTATGAAATTACAATAAGAAGTGATAGATAGTGTAGCATATGGCTCTCCGATATGAAGACAAAATAGTAAATGCTTTTATTATGTTATTAATAAAAGTCATTTGGTCACTATATGTGACGAGTGAGGCTTGACGAAATCTATATAATGTGTGTAAATTCACATACTACCAGGTGAGATCACGACTCTAGCAACCAAACAGGCCATCTACGGACAAAAGATCCAAAAGTAGGTGGTAGTTAGTGGCATGTGTCTGATGTGATCAAATTTCATTGTCTTTTGACACTTTTATGCGATATCTTGAGGAAAATTTGGCAATATGTTAACTATATATTATAGTTAATATGAATATACAATTATTACACCGAGAGTGTATAATGATAAAAGCCGAAAAACAGAAGAAGACTAATATAATGATCAAACACATCAAACAAAGATCATTTTATATGATGTACACTTGATGTACATATAAGAAATATGCAAACATGCTTGTAAATACACGACACTATGATGAATGTCTAATACAAAATGAGAATATGGGGGTTCTCAAAATGATCGATCATACACTCAAATAAACAAAGATCATCAATTTATATGATGTACACTTGATGTACACATAAGTCTAATACAAAATGAGAATATGAGGGGTTCTCAAAATGATCGATTATACACTCAAATATACAAAGATCATCAATTTATATGATGTACACTTGATGTACACATAAGTCTAATACAAAATGAGAATATGGGGGTTCTCAAAATGATCGATCATACACTCAAATAGACAAAGATCATCAATTTATATGATGTACACTTGATGTACACATGAGAAACATGCTTGCTTGGTACAAAATGAGAATTTTATGCTTGTAATTCTCAGTACAAAAGATAAACGATAATAATTCGAATAGAAATTCAATTATTAAAAATGAAATATTTCGCATGGAAATATTTATAAACATTATTCTGGTTGATCCTGCCAGTAGTTATATGCTTGTCTCAAAGATTAAGCCATGCATGTCTAAGTACACACGAATTAATAGTGAAACCGCAAAAGGCTCATTATATCAGTTATGGTTCCTTAGATCATTAACAGTTACTTGGATAACTGTGGTAATTCTAGAGCTAATACATGCAATATAAACACGAACCTTATGGAACGTGTGCTTTTATTAGACTAAAACCAAGCGATCTTTCAGATCGTACAATTGGTTGAACTCTGGATAATTTGCAGATCGTATGGTCTCGTACCGACGACAGATCTTTCAAATGTCTGCCCTATCAACTATTGATGGTAGTATCTTGGACTACCATGGTTGCAACGGGTAACGGGGAATCAGGGTTCGATTCCGGAGAGGGAGCCTGAGAAACGGCTACCACATCTAAGGAAGGCAGCAGGCGCGTAAATTACCCAATCCCAGCACGGGGAGGTAGTGACGAAAAATAACAATACAGGACTCATATCCGAGGCCCTGTAATTGGAATGAGTTAACTTTAAATCCTTTAACAAGGACCCATTGGAGGGAAAGTCTGGTGCCAGCAGCCGCGGTAATTCCAGCTCCAATAGCGTATATTAAAGTTGTTGCGGTTAAAACGTTCGTAGTTGAACCTGTGCTTCATACGGGTAGTACACCATCATTTGGTACGTACATTACCATTGTATGCAAGCGTATTATCGGTGGAATTATTAATAAATGATGTTTCTGCGGAACTTCATTAATGGTAGTGCCTATTTAAACCTGCTTCAGTGCTCTTAACCGAGTGTTGTTGTGGGCCGGTACAATTACTTTGAACAAATTAGAGTGCTTAAAGCAGGCTTCAAATGCCTGAATATTTTGTGCATGGAATAGTGGAAGAAGACCTCTGATTTATTTCATTGGTTTTTAAATCAAGAGGAAATGATTAATAGAAGAGTTGGGGGCATTAGTATTACGACGCGAGAGGTGAAATTCTTGGACCGTCGTAAGACTAACTTAAGCGAAAGCATTTGCCAAAGATGTTTTCATTAATCAAGAACGAAAGTTAGAGGTTCGAAGGCGATCAGATACCGCCCTAGTTCTAACCATAAACGATGCCAGCTAGCAATTGGGTGTAGCTACTACTATGGCTCTCTCAGTCGCTTCCCGGGAAACCAAAGCTTTTGGGCTCCGGGGGAAGTATGGTTGCAAAGCTGAAACTTAAAGGAATTGACGGAAGGGCACCACCAGGAGTGGAGCCTGCGGCTTAATTTGACTCAACACGGGAAAACTTACCAGGTCCGAACATAAATGAGTAAGACAGATTGATAGCTCTTTCTCGAATCTATGGGTGGTGGTGCATGGCCGTTCTTAGTTCGTGGAGTGATTTGTCTGGTTAATTCCGCTAACGAACGAGACTCAAATATATTAAATAGATGCTTACAGGATTATGGTGTTTGAAACTTTATACAGCCGTCATTTATTAGGTTACAGCAATGTGCCTATTATTTTGATTAGTTTGTATAAGTTGAGCCGTACCTGTTTGTTTGTCCCATCAATACGGACACTAGCTTCTTAAATGGACAAATTGCGTCTAGCAATAACGAGATTGAGCAATAACAGGTCTGTGATGCCCTTAGATGTCCTGGGCTGCACGCGCGCTACAATGAAAGTATCAACGTGTATTTCCTAGACCGAGAGGTCCGGGTAAACCGCTGAATCACTTTCATGCTTGGGATTGTGAACTGAAACTGTTCACATGAACCTGGAATTCCCAGTAAGTGCGAGTCATTAACTCGCATTGATTACGTCCCTGCCCTTTGTACACACCGCCCGTCGCTACTACCGATTGAATTATTTAGTGAGGTCTCCGGACGTGATCACTGTGACGCCTCGTGTGTTACGGTTGTTTTGCAAAAGTTGACCGAACTTGAGTATTTAGAGGAAGTAAAAGTCGTAACAAGGTTTCCGTAGGTGAACCTGCGGAAGGATCATTAATGATACCTTCATCAAAAACACACATGAATCCATTATCATATCAATAAAGCGTTAATTGAGAAATTGAATGAAATGGAAAGAAATATATTTGCAAATAATTGCAGATAAAGAGAAAAAATATGATGGGCAGGCATCATTATTTTTTAAAATTCCGGAGGATATGAAGACACGATGTAGGAAAGCACATCGATTGTCAAAAGAGAAATGCTACATTGTAGCATAATAAATATATGCTTGTCACATTTGTGAGTCGTAGAAATACTTCTCACATAAATAAACGTATTCAAAAGAATACATCAGGGATAACTGAAGACACCGGGGTAATAACATTCGTTGTTATAGTAAATCCTCCAATCTGTCCTTCCGGGACAAAATTTGTGAGTCGTATATTATTCTCACAGAAATTGCGAATAAACAGAAAAATATGATGAACAGCTCATCATTATTTTTTCAAAGACGTAACACGGTGCCTGAAACCACATCGTTTATCAGAAGAAATGTGCTACATTGTAGCATAATAATGTGAGTCGTAGAAGTTTTATTGCGACAAGTACTTCTCACAAAACACGAGGTTTACACCTCTAAGCGTAATAAGTAGAACCTAGAACTAAAACATAATATTGAAATATATCAGTTACACTTGTATATATAGAAGTATAAAACTCGTTTATTAATTTAAACAAGAAATAAATAAATAAAGAAATATATATATATAAGTTAGCTATTCAAACCTAGTTTGGGTACAAGACATTCGTAACAGATAATATAAAATATTTTGAAAATGTAA
>CAWWDL010000173.1:0-10000 GCA_963942545.1 Oxycera nigricornis | reverse complement strand
TGATAGAGCGGTATAAAACCGATTTTCAAATGAAAACCACAAATTATGAACACGTTCCATACAAAAGAAATGGACTTTCGAAGGGCTTGACTCAAAAACACATGCCCGCACTAAGCTCCATACGAGCGGTGCAAGTTCTATTAGAACCTAATGGAAAACGACACAAATTCCCACGTACCTCCATACGAGAGAGGTGTGGGCCTCATTAGATCCTAATGAAAAATTTCAAAACATGCTGATAGAGCGGTATAAAACCGATTTTCAAATGAAAACCACAAATTATGAACACGTTCCATACAAAAGAAATGGACTTTCGAAGGGCTTGACTCAAAAACACATGCCCGCACTAAGCTCCATACGAGCGGTGCAAGTTCTATTAGAACCTAATGGAAAACGACACAAATTCCCACGTACCTCCATACGAGAGAGGTGTGGGCCTCATTAGATCCTAATGAAAAATTTCAAAACATGCTGATAGAGCGGTATAAAACCGATTTTCAAATGAAAACCACAAATTATGAACACGTTCCATACAAAAGAAATGGACTTTCGAAGGGCTTGACTCAAAAACACATGCCCGCACTAAGCTCCATACGAGCGGTGCAAGTTCTATTAGAACCTAATGGAAAACGACACAAATTCCCACGTACCTCCATACGAGAGAGGTGTGGGCCTCATTAGATCCTAATGAAAAATTTCAAAACATGCTGATAGAGCGGTATAAAACCGATTTTCAAATGAAAACCACAAATTATGAACACGTTCCATACAAAAGAAATGGACTTTCGAAGGGCTTGACTCAAAAACACATGCCCGCACTAAGCTCCATACGAGCGGTGCAAGTTCTATTAGAACCTAATGGAAAACGACACAAATTCCCACGTACCTCCATACGAGAGAGGTGTGGGCCTCATTAGATCCTAATGAAAAATTTCAAAACATGCTGATAGAGCGGTATAAAACCGATTTTCAAATGAAAACCACAAATTATGAACACGTTCCATACAAAAGAAATGGACTTTCGAAGGGCTTGACTCAAAAACACATGCCCGCACTAAGCTCCATACGAGCGGTGCAAGTTCTATTAGAACCTAATGGAAAACGACACAAATTCCCACGTACCTCCATACGAGAGAGGTGTGGGCCTCATTAGATCCTAATGAAAAATTTCAAAACATGCTGATAGAGCGGTATAAAACCGATTTTCAAATGAAAACCACAAATTATGAACACGTTCCATACAAAAGAAATGGACTTTCGAAGGGCTTGACTCAAAAACACATGCCCGCACTAAGCTCCATACGAGCGGTGCAAGTTCTATTAGAACCTAATGGAAAACGACACAAATTCCCACGTACCTCCATACGAGAGAGGTGTGGGCCTCATTAGATCCTAATGAAAAATTTCAAAACATGCTGATAGAGCGGTATAAAACCGATTTTCAAATGAAAACCACAAATTATGAACACGTTCCATACAAAAGAAATGGACTTTCGAAGGGCTTGACTCAAAAACACATGCCCGCACTAAGCTCCATACGAGCGGTGCAAGTTCTATTAGAACCTAATGGAAAACGACACAAATTCCCACGTACCTCCATACGAGAGAGGTGTGGGCCTCATTAGATCCTAATGAAAAATTTCAAAACATGCTGATAGAGCGGTATAAAACCGATTTTCAAATGAAAACCACAAATTATGAACACGTTCCATACAAAAGAAATGGACTTTCGAAGGGCTTGACTCAAAAACACATGCCCGCACTAAGCTCCATACGAGCGGTGCAAGTTCTATTAGAACCTAATGGAAAACGACACAAATTCCCACGTACCTCCATACGAGAGAGGTGTGGGCCTCATTAGATCCTAATGAAAAATTTCAAAACATGCTGATAGAGCGGTATAAAACCGATTTTCAAATGAAAACCACAAATTATGAACACGTTCCATACAAAAGAAATGGACTTTCGAAGGGCTTGACTCAAAAACACATGCCCGCACTAAGCTCCATACGAGCGGTGCAAGTTCTATTAGAACCTAATGGAAAACGACACAAATTCCCACGTACCTCCATACGAGAGAGGTGTGGGCCTCATTAGATCCTAATGAAAAATTTCAAAACATGCTGATAGAGCGGTATAAAACCGATTTTCAAATGAAAACCACAAATTATGAACACGTTCCATACAAAAGAAATGGACTTTCGAAGGGCTTGACTCAAAAACACATGCCCGCACTAAGCTCCATACGAGCGGTGCAAGTTCTATTAGAACCTAATGGAAAACGACACAAATTCCCACGTACCTCCATACGAGAGAGGTGTGGGCCTCATTAGATCCTAATGAAAAATTTCAAAACATGCTGATAGAGCGGTATAAAACCGATTTTCAAATGAAAACCACAAATTATGAACACGTTCCATACAAAAGAAATGGACTTTCGAAGGGCTTGACTCAAAAACACATGCCCGCACTAAGCTCCATACGAGCGGTGCAAGTTCTATTAGAACCTAATGGAAAACGACACAAATTCCCACGTACCTCCATACGAGAGAGGTGTGGGCCTCATTAGATCCTAATGAAAAATTTCAAAACATGCTGATAGAGCGGTATAAAACCGATTTTCAAATGAAAACCACAAATTATGAACACGTTCCATACAAAAGAAATGGACTTTCGAAGGGCTTGACTCAAAAACACATGCCCGCACTAAGCTCCATACGAGCGGTGCAAGTTCTATTAGAACCTAATGGAAAACGACACAAATTCCCACGTACCTCCATACGAGAGAGGTGTGGGCCTCATTAGATCCTAATGAAAAATTTCAAAACATGCTGATAGAGCGGTATAAAACCGATTTTCAAATGAAAACCACAAATTATGAACACGTTCCATACAAAAGAAATGGACTTTCGAAGGGCTTGACTCAAAAACACATGCCCGCACTAAGCTCCATACGAGCGGTGCAAGTTCTATTAGAACCTAATGGAAAACGACACAAATTCCCACGTACCTCCATACGAGAGAGGTGTGGGCCTCATTAGATCCTAATGAAAAATTTCAAAACATGCTGATAGAGCGGTATAAAACCGATTTTCAAATGAAAACCACAAATTATGAACACGTTCCATACAAAAGAAATGGACTTTCGAAGGGCTTGACTCAAAAACACATGCCCGCACTAAGCTCCATACGAGCGGTGCAAGTTCTATTAGAACCTAATGGAAAACGACACAAATTCCCACGTACCTCCATACGAGAGAGGTGTGGGCCTCATTAGATCCTAATGAAAAATTTCAAAACATGCTGATAGAGCGGTATAAAACCGATTTTCAAATGAAAACCACAAATTATGAACACGTTCCATACAAAAGAAATGGACTTTCGAAGGGCTTGACTCAAAAACACATGCCCGCACTAAGCTCCATACGAGCGGTGCAAGTTCTATTAGAACCTAATGGAAAACGACACAAATTCCCACGTACCTCCATACGAGAGAGGTGTGGGCCTCATTAGATCCTAATGAAAAATTTCAAAACATGCTGATAGAGCGGTATAAAACCGATTTTCAAATGAAAACCACAAATTATGAACACGTTCCATACAAAAGAAATGGACTTTCGAAGGGCTTGACTCAAAAACACATGCCCGCACTAAGCTCCATACGAGCGGTGCAAGTTCTATTAGAACCTAATGGAAAACGACACAAATTCCCACGTACCTCCATACGAGAGAGGTGTGGGCCTCATTAGATCCTAATGAAAAATTTCAAAACATGCTGATAGAGCGGTATAAAACCGATTTTCAAATGAAAACCACAAATTATGAACACGTTCCATACAAAAGAAATGGACTTTCGAAGGGCTTGACTCAAAAACACATGCCCGCACTAAGCTCCATACGAGCGGTGCAAGTTCTATTAGAACCTAATGGAAAACGACACAAATTCCCACGTACCTCCATACGAGAGAGGTGTGGGCCTCATTAGATCCTAATGAAAAATTTCAAAACATGCTGATAGAGCGGTATAAAACCGATTTTCAAATGAAAACCACAAATTATGAACACGTTCCATACAAAAGAAATGGACTTTCGAAGGGCTTGACTCAAAAACACATGCCCGCACTAAGCTCCATACGAGCGGTGCAAGTTCTATTAGAACCTAATGGAAAACGACACAAATTCCCACGTACCTCCATACGAGAGAGGTGTGGGCCTCATTAGATCCTAATGAAAAATTTCAAAACATGCTGATAGAGCGGTATAAAACCGATTTTCAAATGAAAACCACAAATTATGAACACGTTCCATACAAAAGAAATGGACTTTCGAAGGGCTTGACTCAAAAACACATGCCCGCACTAAGCTCCATACGAGCGGTGCAAGTTCTATTAGAACCTAATGGAAAACGACACAAATTCCCACGTACCTCCATACGAGAGAGGTGTGGGCCTCATTAGATCCTAATGAAAAATTTCAAAACATGCTGATAGAGCGGTATAAAACCGATTTTCAAATGAAAACCACAAATTATGAACACGTTCCATACAAAAGAAATGGACTTTCGAAGGGCTTGACTCAAAAACACATGCCCGCACTAAGCTCCATACGAGCGGTGCAAGTTCTATTAGAACCTAATGGAAAACGACACAAATTCCCACGTACCTCCATACGAGAGAGGTGTGGGCCTCATTAGATCCTAATGAAAAATTTCAAAACATGCTGATAGAGCGGTATAAAACCGATTTTCAAATGAAAACCACAAATTATGAACACGTTCCATACAAAAGAAATGGACTTTCGAAGGGCTTGACTCAAAAACACATGCCCGCACTAAGCTCCATACGAGCGGTGCAAGTTCTATTAGAACCTAATGGAAAACGACACAAATTCCCACGTACCTCCATACGAGAGAGGTGTGGGCCTCATTAGATCCTAATGAAAAATTTCAAAACATGCTGATAGAGCGGTATAAAACCGATTTTCAAATGAAAACCACAAATTATGAACACGTTCCATACAAAAGAAATGGACTTTCGAAGGGCTTGACTCAAAAACACATGCCCGCACTAAGCTCCATACGAGCGGTGCAAGTTCTATTAGAACCTAATGGAAAACGACACAAATTCCCACGTACCTCCATACGAGAGAGGTGTGGGCCTCATTAGATCCTAATGAAAAATTTCAAAACATGCTGATAGAGCGGTATAAAACCGATTTTCAAATGAAAACCACAAATTATGAACACGTTCCATACAAAAGAAATGGACTTTCGAAGGGCTTGACTCAAAAACACATGCCCGCACTAAGCTCCATACGAGCGGTGCAAGTTCTATTAGAACCTAATGGAAAACGACACAAATTCCCACGTACCTCCATACGAGAGAGGTGTGGGCCTCATTAGATCCTAATGAAAAATTTCAAAACATGCTGATAGAGCGGTATAAAACCGATTTTCAAATGAAAACCACAAATTATGAACACGTTCCATACAAAAGAAATGGACTTTCGAAGGGCTTGACTCAAAAACACATGCCCGCACTAAGCTCCATACGAGCGGTGCAAGTTCTATTAGAACCTAATGGAAAACGACACAAATTCCCACGTACCTCCATACGAGAGAGGTGTGGGCCTCATTAGATCCTAATGAAAAATTTCAAAACATGCTGATAGAGCGGTATAAAACCGATTTTCAAATGAAAACCACAAATTATGAACACGTTCCATACAAAAGAAATGGACTTTCGAAGGGCTTGACTCAAAAACACATGCCCGCACTAAGCTCCATACGAGCGGTGCAAGTTCTATTAGAACCTAATGGAAAACGACACAAATTCCCACGTACCTCCATACGAGAGAGGTGTGGGCCTCATTAGATCCTAATGAAAAATTTCAAAACATGCTGATAGAGCGGTATAAAACCGATTTTCAAATGAAAACCACAAATTATGAACACGTTCCATACAAAAGAAATGGACTTTCGAAGGGCTTGACTCAAAAACACATGCCCGCACTAAGCTCCATACGAGCGGTGCAAGTTCTATTAGAACCTAATGGAAAACGACACAAATTCCCACGTACCTCCATACGAGAGAGGTGTGGGCCTCATTAGATCCTAATGAAAAATTTCAAAACATGCTGATAGAGCGGTATAAAACCGATTTTCAAATGAAAACCACAAATTATGAACACGTTCCATACAAAAGAAATGGACTTTCGAAGGGCTTGACTCAAAAACACATGCCCGCACTAAGCTCCATACGAGCGGTGCAAGTTCTATTAGAACCTAATGGAAAACGACACAAATTCCCACGTACCTCCATACGAGAGAGGTGTGGGCCTCATTAGATCCTAATGAAAAATTTCAAAACATGCTGATAGAGCGGTATAAAACCGATTTTCAAATGAAAACCACAAATTATGAACACGTTCCATACAAAAGAAATGGACTTTCGAAGGGCTTGACTCAAAAACACATGCCCGCACTAAGCTCCATACGAGCGGTGCAAGTTCTATTAGAACCTAATGGAAAACGACACAAATTCCCACGTACCTCCATACGAGAGAGGTGTGGGCCTCATTAGATCCTAATGAAAAATTTCAAAACATGCTGATAGAGCGGTATAAAACCGATTTTCAAATGAAAACCACAAATTATGAACACGTTCCATACAAAAGAAATGGACTTTCGAAGGGCTTGACTCAAAAACACATGCCCGCACTAAGCTCCATACGAGCGGTGCAAGTTCTATTAGAACCTAATGGAAAACGACACAAATTCCCACGTACCTCCATACGAGAGAGGTGTGGGCCTCATTAGATCCTAATGAAAAATTTCAAAACATGCTGATAGAGCGGTATAAAACCGATTTTCAAATGAAAACCACAAATTATGAACACGTTCCATACAAAAGAAATGGACTTTCGAAGGGCTTGACTCAAAAACACATGCCCGCACTAAGCTCCATACGAGCGGTGCAAGTTCTATTAGAACCTAATGGAAAACGACACAAATTCCCACGTACCTCCATACGAGAGAGGTGTGGGCCTCATTAGATCCTAATGAAAAATTTCAAAACATGCTGATAGAGCGGTATAAAACCGATTTTCAAATGAAAACCACAAATTATGAACACGTTCCATACAAAAGAAATGGACTTTCGAAGGGCTTGACTCAAAAACACATGCCCGCACTAAGCTCCATACGAGCGGTGCAAGTTCTATTAGAACCTAATGGAAAACGACACAAATTCCCACGTACCTCCATACGAGAGAGGTGTGGGCCTCATTAGATCCTAATGAAAAATTTCAAAACATGCTGATAGAGCGGTATAAAACCGATTTTCAAATGAAAACCACAAATTATGAACACGTTCCATACAAAAGAAATGGACTTTCGAAGGGCTTGACTCAAAAACACATGCCCGCACTAAGCTCCATACGAGCGGTGCAAGTTCTATTAGAACCTAATGGAAAACGACACAAATTCCCACGTACCTCCATACGAGAGAGGTGTGGGCCTCATTAGATCCTAATGAAAAATTTCAAAACATGCTGATAGAGCGGTATAAAACCGATTTTCAAATGAAAACCACAAATTATGAACACGTTCCATACAAAAGAAATGGACTTTCGAAGGGCTTGACTCAAAAACACATGCCCGCACTAAGCTCCATACGAGCGGTGCAAGTTCTATTAGAACCTAATGGAAAACGACACAAATTCCCACGTACCTCCATACGAGAGAGGTGTGGGCCTCATTAGATCCTAATGAAAAATTTCAAAACATGCTGATAGAGCGGTATAAAACCGATTTTCAAATGAAAACCACAAATTATGAACACGTTCCATACAAAAGAAATGGACTTTCGAAGGGCTTGACTCAAAAACACATGCCCGCACTAAGCTCCATACGAGCGGTGCAAGTTCTATTAGAACCTAATGGAAAACGACACAAATTCCCACGTACCTCCATACGAGAGAGGTGTGGGCCTCATTAGATCCTAATGAAAAATTTCAAAACATGCTGATAGAGCGGTATAAAACCGATTTTCAAATGAAAACCACAAATTATGAACACGTTCCATACAAAAGAAATGGACTTTCGAAGGGCTTGACTCAAAAACACATGCCCGCACTAAGCTCCATACGAGCGGTGCAAGTTCTATTAGAACCTAATGGAAAACGACACAAATTCCCACGTACCTCCATACGAGAGAGGTGTGGGCCTCATTAGATCCTAATGAAAAATTTCAAAACATGCTGATAGAGCGGTATAAAACCGATTTTCAAATGAAAACCACAAATTATGAACACGTTCCATACAAAAGAAATGGACTTTCGAAGGGCTTGACTCAAAAACACATGCCCGCACTAAGCTCCATACGAGCGGTGCAAGTTCTATTAGAACCTAATGGAAAACGACACAAATTCCCACGTACCTCCATACGAGAGAGGTGTGGGCCTCATTAGATCCTAATGAAAAATTTCAAAACATGCTGATAGAGCGGTATAAAACCGATTTTCAAATGAAAACCACAAATTATGAACACGTTCCATACAAAAGAAATGGACTTTCGAAGGGCTTGACTCAAAAACACATGCCCGCACTAAGCTCCATACGAGCGGTGCAAGTTCTATTAGAACCTAATGGAAAACGACACAAATTCCCACGTACCTCCATACGAGAGAGGTGTGGGCCTCATTAGATCCTAATGAAAAATTTCAAAACATGCTGATAGAGCGGTATAAAACCGATTTTCAAATGAAAACCACAAATTATGAACACGTTCCATACAAAAGAAATGGACTTTCGAAGGGCTTGACTCAAAAACACATGCCCGCACTAAGCTCCATACATCCGATTTTCACTAGATCCTAATGGAAAATACACGGCGCTACTAAGCTCCATACATCCGATTTTCATTAGATCCTAATGGAAAATACACGGCGCTACTATGCTCCATACATCCGATTTTCATTAGATCCTAATGGAAAATACACGGCGCTACTAAGCTCCATACATCCGATTTTCATTAGATCCTAATGGAAAATACACGGCGCTACTAAGCTCCATACATCCGATTTTCATTAGATCCTAATGCAAAATACACGGCGCTACTAAGCTCATACACTTTGATTTTCATTAGATCCTAATGGAAAAAACACGGCGCTACTATGCTCCATACATCCGATTTTCATTAGATCCTAATGGAAAATACACGGCGCTACTATGCTCCATACATCTGATTTTCATTAGATCCTAATGGAAAATACACGGCGCTACTATGCTCCATACATCCGATTTTCATTAGATCCTAATGGAAAATACACGCCGCTACTAAGCTCATACACTTTGATTTTCATTAGATCCTAATGGAAAATACACGGCGCTACTATGCTCCATACATCCGATTTTCATTAGATCCTAATGGAAAATACACGGCGCTACTATGCTCCATACATCCGATTTTCATTAGATCCTAATGGAAAATACACGGCGCTACTATGCTCCATACATCCGATTTTCATTAGATCCTAATGGAAAATACACGGCGCTACTAAGCTCCATACATCCGATTTTCATTAGATCCTAATGGAAAATACACGGCGCTACTATGCTCCATACATCCGATTTTCATTAGATCCTAATGGAAAATACACGGCGCTACTAAGCTCCATACATCCGATTTTCATTAGATCCTAATGGAAAATACACGGCGCTACTAAGCTCCATACATCCGATTTTCATTAGATCCTAATGCAAAATACACGGCGCTACTAAGCTCATACACTTTGATTTTCATTAGATCCTAATGGAAAAAACACGGCGCTACTATGCTCCATACATCCGATTTTCATTAGATCCTAATGGAAAATACACGGCGCTACTATGCTCCATACATCTGATTTTCATTAGATCCTAATGGAAAATACACGGCGCTACTATGCTCCATACATCCGATTTTCATTAGATCCTAATGGAAAATACACGCCGCTACTA
>CAWWDL010000172.1:0-21369 GCA_963942545.1 Oxycera nigricornis | reverse complement strand
ACACTAGCCTCGTTAGACCCATCCTTGAATATTCCTCGCAAATATGGTCACCACACTATCAATATTAAGATTCTATGATTGAATCACTACAACACAAACTCACTCGTTCCCTCATCTTTCAGTTTAATATTACATATATGCCATATGAAGAGCACCTTTTCTTGCTACAAATTCAATTCAACTTTGCAAACGCGCAGACTCTTTTTAGATGAGTGTTTTCTGTCTTGGTCTTTATATCACACTTTGAAGTTCCGATTAACATATTTCGAAATCACCTGATAATTTCATACGGCAAAGCTATATGCATTCGAAAAGCCACATACCTATATCTTACCATCGACATTATATAAAATTTGATAAAATTGATAAAAACACCTTGACCAAAATCCTCCACGATAATCAAGATCCCCATATTGTCGATGGAATAAAAATACCAGAGTCCTACCTTCAGCTTTTACCGCAAATATACAAGGACAATTTTTCAAATATATATATATATATATATATATATATATATATATATATATATATATATATATATATATACATATATATATATATATATATATATACATATATAAGGGCGATACATTTCCTTGTATATATACATCACATGTTAAAATATAGCATATACAACAAATACTTAATTCTAAAATACATGCTACACTTAACATTAATTCACTCTGTTGTAGGCACGTCACTGGTTAAGGATGGATAATGAAGTCTAGAATCAGAGGGCTTTATTTGTGCAGGTTTTAAATTTTTTGAACTTGGTGATGGTAGGGGAGTAGTGGTTGCTCAAATATTAAAGATCTTACAGCACCTATAAACAGGTTCATTATCTGTATACATAGTAAGATGCTGGTATGCTTTAAGTAAACGTGTGTTACGTTTGCTTCTTGCAGGCACTTTATGCTTTACTTTATTACTCAGGTACTTCACATCAATGTAGCCCAGAATCATGCCACGGGCGAAACAAGAGGACATCACTGTTCTACTGGTTTTAAGAGTCGACAAATTTAAGATGTCTAATCTAAATTCATGAGAAGGCAAGATTTAAAAGTCACCAGGGCTACAGAGAGCTCGCAAAGCAAACAACAAGAACAGTTTTTGAACCGCATCATTAACTCTAAAAATTGGGTTCCATACATTACAGCTATCTCCTAGTAATGTGTGAACCGGTTTGGTAAATAACGATTGAGTTACCCACATATTTTCAAACTCTTTGGCATGTTTTTTAATGGAGCCAAGCCAAGTTTATTAGCTCTGGAGAGAATAGTATGGCTGTGCAAATTGAAACATAGTTTTGTGTCTAGAACAACTCTAAGGTCAACAATGTTTTCTCTCCTATCCAAATCAGTATTTGGTGATATTTAATGAAAACACGTAGTTTATATAACGAAAATAGCAAAAACTTTATTAAGTTCACGTTACAATATGCCGGCGGCTAGTAATGTTCACGGAGTAGAGTGACAAGATGGAGTGAGTGAAGATAAACTTGGTAGCAGAGCGTAGTTCCTGTTGATATTTAATGAAAACACGTAGTTTATATAACGAAAATAGCAAAAACTTTATTAAGTTCACGTTACAATACACCGGCGGCTAGTAATGTTCACGGAGTAGAGTGACAAGATGGAGTGAGTGAAGATAAACTTGACACACAAGACAGCGCAAGTCAATTGAGCAAAAGGCGCGAAATTTAAATATAAGAACACTCCTCCTAAATTCAAGCCTTCATAAAAGAATGTTTAATTTTAAACTTTGACAAAACAAAATCCTGAAGCAATAACTAACTGCTAGTAACTACATCGCTAGATTTAATTCCAATTTTGTCTCTTAAATAACAAAACTTAATTTTCCACAAAGGTTTGGTTCAAATATCAGCATATTGTTCATTACTGCACACATAGTTTAATTCAATAATTTTATCATAGTATTTTTCTTTAATGAAATGAAACTTAATGTCTATATGTTTGCATCGTATGTGAAAGTTAGTGTTTTTGATTACACTGATAGCACTTTGATTGTCTAAATTTAAACACACAGACTTTTGATTAAATTCACCAATATCAGATAATAACTGTTTAATCCACATTACTTCTTTTGTAGCTGCACAGGCTGCCATAAATTCTGCTTCGGTGGTTGATATGGCTACTGTCTGTTATCTCTGAGAGGCCCATGTTACTGCTCCTCCATTTTTAATAAAAACGTATTCAGTGATATGGCTTACATTGGGTTTTTGTCCAGTCCACATCTCTTCTGAGTGTTTTATAGCACAGAGATTTAGTCGGAGAGCGATTGATAATGTAAGCAGCCGTGTGGATTGCTTCAGCCCAATTAATTTTAGGTAGGTTGGCATTCAACATCATGCATTTTGCTCTTTCTGTCAAGGTTCTATCCATTCTTTCGGCTGTGCCATTTTGTTCTGGAGTGTAAGGTGTGGTCGTTTGATGTATGGTTCCAGTATCTTTGAGAAAGTTTGAAAAATTTCTGTTTACATATTCAAGTCCATTGTCAGTTCTGAGAGTTTTAATTGTACGATTTAACTGATTCTCAACTAACCTTTTAAATTCAATAAATTTTTCTAGGACTTCTGATTTGTTATGCATTACATATACAAATATCTTCTTTGAGTAATCATCTAGAAATGTCACAAAATATCTAGCTTTGCCGAATGACTGAGCTTGGTCCACAAATGTCAGAGTGAATTAGTTCAAGCAGATCTTTACTCTGAGACCCTTGACTTTTGAATGATAAACGTGTTTGTTTTCCTTCCTGACACGTTATACATTTCACATTACTCACTTGTCTACCAAGCTTTAAGTCAGCAGTATTCTCAGTCAATTTGCTGAAGCTTTGAAAATTTAAATGATTCATCCTTTGGTGCCACAGGTAGATATCTTGCGCGATAACATCTGATATGCATGCATGTGCTGCAGGCATCTTCAAGCGATACATATTATTTATCAAACTTGCTGTTGCTACTATGACATTGTTTTGGATTAGTATAATACAGCCATTCTTACTAAGCTTCACTTGGCCACCATTCTTAATTATTTGACTAACTGACAGCAGGTTTGTAGCTAGTTCAGGCACATAGAGCACATTTGTAAACAATATTTCGTTTTGTTGACCTCTCTCATTCTGAACACATAAGCTTATTTTTCCGGAGCTTTGAACGGGTAATGATTTGTTATTTGCAACTTTAATAGTTTTTATACCTGGATTTGTTTCTTTTATAAACAAATTCTTATGTTTGGTCATGTGTACTGAGGCACCGGAATCAACATACCAGTCATCAGAGTAACCAGAAGAAGCAATGAATACAGCTGCATAGGATGATTGGTTCTGTTTACTTTCGTTACTCTTCTGATTCTTGTTGGGTTTTGATTTGTAGTCAGGACTTTTATGACCATATTTGTTGCAATTATAACAACGGGGCCTTTTGAAAAACTTATGTTTTTATTATGAAGCTTCTGACTTGAAGCGAAAGCAGTTGAATTGCTTTCTGTTTGTTTGATATCTTGTAGAATTTTAGATTTTATTGAATCGGAGCTAATCTTCATACCTGAACTTTCAATTGCTATTATCATTGGCTTGTAACTCTCCAGAAGGCCGGACAATAGAAGTGTACCAAGCCATTTGTCGTCTACGTGAAAGCCAATGTTTCTCAATTTATGTGCTGTTGTCATAATTTTACTAACGTATTCCTCCACTTCTGAACATCCTGCTAGAGTAGTGTTGCATAAGTCTTGCAGTAGACCAACCCGGCGTGTTAGTCCTGAGTCGTCAAAAGCACGGGATAAATTATTCCAAACCTCGTTTGCAGTGCTTGATTCTTGAATATGAATATAATTCACAGGATTCACAAGAAGAATTAATTTTGATCTAGCCTTGCTGTCTCGCTTTTTGTCAATTTCTTTGGTCGGATTAGTCGGTTCGACACAGTCCTATAGTTCTTCGTGTTCCAGGTACGTTTTGACTGCAAATACCCACGTTGCGTAGTTATCACGCCCTGTTAATTTTTCTATAAATGCCAATGAGTTATTTGACGATGACATGTTAGTTGTATATCGGAGAACAACTTAAACTTCTTCTTGAAACTGAGCACGTTGCGGTTGAGGTTTAGTGTGGACGTGCAGATGTATATAACACTGAGTTTAGTAACTTTTGTTCACTGATTTTAACTAATAGGAAACACTGGGCCCATAACCTGTTGATATTTAATGAAAACACGTAGTTTATATAACGAAAATAGCAAAACTTTTATTAAGTTCACGTTGCAATATACCGGCGACTAGTAATGTTCACGGAGTAGAGTGACAAGATGGAGTGAGTGAAGATAAACTTGGTAGCAGAGCGTAGTTCCTGTTGATATTTAATGAAAACACGTAGTTTATATAACGAAAATAGCAAAAACTTTATTAAGTTCACGTTACAATATACCGGCGGCTAGTAATGTTCACGGAGTAGAGTGACAAGATGGAGTGAGTGAAGCTAAACTTGACACACAAGACAGCGCAAGTCAATTGAGCAAAAGGCCCGAAATTTAAATATTACAACAGTATTGTTGAGAATGTATGCATCGTTCAAGGTTTTGCAGGGAAAAGTCATCACATGATATTTTCTAACGTTTAGGTAAATTTTGTTTACACACACCATTGCTGAAGGGAAATTAATTTTGATTGAGGGAAAATAGAATCAGATTCAGATTTAATGGGGTGATATATCTTTAGATCGTCAGTATAAAAAAGGTGTGATACGTCCAAAGGTTTTTCAGATATTAAAACATTACTCTGGAAAGGCTGATAGAGATTCATTTAAGAGCTACTCTGAAATCACTCTCTAATGCGCAGCACGCATATACAAAAGGGAGATCGGTTGAAACAGCTCTTCACTCGCTCACCAGCTATATTGAAGACTCGGTAAGCGTCAAAGAATACACGCAGGCGGTTTTTATAGACATCGAAGGGGCCTTCAACAATATCAGCCACAAGGCTATTAAGAAGGCACTCGAGGAAAACAATGTGGATGGTAACCTGATTAGGTTTATCGTACAACTGCTAAGCAGCAGGAGCATAAACTCCACACTAGGAGACAGTATCCTAAGAAGGGGGACGTACAGTGGCACCCCGCAAGGTGGGGTGCTATCACCCCTTCTATGGAACTTAGTGGTGGACAAACTCCTGTCAACAATAGAAGCGACTGGCTGCAAAGTCGTAGCCTATGCAGACGATATTGCAATAGCAATATCGGGCAAATTCGTAAACACCCTATCTGAAAGACTTAACCTTGCCCTGAGTATTCTTACCAAGTGGGGCAGAGAGTGCGGTCTGAAGATTAATCCGCAGAAAACGGAATTTGTGCTGTTCACAAAAAGGTACAAAATTCCACGATTTCTCCCACCCAAACTCGATGAGATAAGCCTCATACCGTCTTATCAAGTTAAGTATTTGGGTCTAATTCTGGACTCCAAGCTCGCATGGAAAGCGAACATAGAAGAAAGAACGCGAAAAGCGGCATGCGCAATCTATTGCTGCAAAAAAGCTATTGGAAAAAGTGGGGATTGAAACTCAAAATCGTATCATGGCTCTATACGGCGATAGTGGAACCAATTCTTCTGTATGGCGCAGTTTTTTGGTGGCCAGCTATTGCAAAAACATCCAATGCAAACTTGCTAAACAGGGTCAGAAGGATTGCAGCTATTGCAATCACCGGGGCCTTAGGCAATGCCCCGACAAAGGCACTGTTTATGCTATTGAATTGGCTCCCGACGGAGCTCCTTACGAGACAGCAGGCCAAGTGCTCTGCGATTCGATTAAAAGCACTACATCTCTGGCAAATGTTGGCCACTCTACCATACTTCGGAGGGATGGACCAACGCCAGGGGAAGTAGACCTTGCGCCTCCGATTCCCTGCTTTCATCATAGTTTCAGGTCAGTCATCCTAAGCAGGGATGACTGAGCAATAGAAAGAGGTGGGATGCAGGAATCGGTCGACATCTACACTGATGGCTCCAAAATGGACGGAAAAGTTGGCTGTGGTGTTTTCTCAGAACAGCTTGGCCTGAAACTATCCTTCCGGCTTCCAGACCACTGCAGTGTTTTTCAGGCAGAGGTCATTGCAATATACAAGGCAGTAGACTGGCTGAGAAATCAGAAAATTTCCATAAGAAACCTGAATATTTTCTCTGACAGTCAAGCTGCTATCTAAGCACTATCCAACGTGTACACCTCATCCATGATGGTGATGGAATGCCGTACACATCTGAACGTTATGTCACTTCACTGTGAAGTGACTCTACACTGGGTACCGGGACATAGTGATATACCGGGAAATTGCGAAGAGGATGCCTTAGCGAGAGCTGGCACTGTGCTCCAGGAGTATACACTCACACCCCAAGTTGGCCAACCTCTAGCTTCTATAAAGCTAGGATTTAAGCAGCATTACATCAAGGCTGCAAATAGAGCCTGGTTGTTGGAGGAAACCTGCAGGACAACCAGGCAAACTTGGCGTGCACTGAGTTGCAGACGCACCAAGCAGCTCCTGAACACAAGTCGTGAAACCTTGACTTCTATCGTGTCCATACTGACGGGGCACTGTCTAATTGGCAGACACGCAGAAAGGTTGGGCGTTCCCTTCAACGATTTCTGCCGAAGTTGCAGATCGGAAGAAGAGGAAGAGACAGTCCAACACTTTCTGTGTGAATGCCCGGCTCACCATCCCTGGACAGCCTCACGGAAGTAGCTGATTTAAATATCGGCTGCATAGCCGGCTTCATGCAAGAATCGGGATAGTTCTTGTCATCTCACAGGCTCTAGTGCCGCCCTCGTCTTTATGTGGTATCACAATGGGCCTATCTTGGCCTAAGTGAGTCATATTTTCGACAAAGAGGGCTGCCACTACAACCAACCAACCATCATAAGAACCTGAAATCGGTAAACTGGCCTTTTTTTTTGACAGTCTTGGCTGTTAAGATTCTTTCCTTAAATAATGCTCTCTCCTCTATTACCTTATGTCTCGCTTCACTCTCTACTATAGTCGTATTTCGGTAAGTGATCTTCAGTGGCTGACCCGTAATGTCTAAACAATCTTAAAATTTAAAAACCAAGCTTATCGGCTTTACAAATCTAATAATACTTTGGAAAACTATACTATCTTTTCAAATCAACGTGCTTCCGCCAAACTGGAAATTAAAAAGCATTGCGTAACTACTTCGCTAATATTGAACATTTTCTGCACTCTAACCAAACAAAGCTGTCGATTCCCTTAGGTCTGCGTTCAATATTTCTAATAATGTTTTCTGGGACGGTATACGAGATTCGACTCTTGCGTACATCTGTGAGATATCTGCGATATTTGATTTGAGCTTACCCAAACTATCGCAAAGGCTCTCGACAGCTGTACCTAAGTTGATGTAGTGTACACTGACTTCAGTAAGGCATTTGATAATGTCAACCTGAATGTTCTTCTTAAGAAGCTAGTTCAGTTCGGCCTGTTTGGATCATTACTCTCCTGGGTTGAGTTCTACATCAGTTATCGCTCATGCTGTGTTATCCTATGTGACGCACATTCTTTTCTGTTCCATCCAACGTTCGGAGTTCCTTAGGGGTCTATTCTAGGCCTTCTTATTTTCTTACTCTATATGAATGACCTTCCGTCTGTGGTAGCGTCGCAGTGTCTTGTGTATGTTTATGATTTAAAAATTTATCGCTTTACTTGCTTAGAAGAGAATTGTATTGCTCTCTAAAGAGATCTGGACGCGATCGTTTTTTGGAGTGAAATTAATTTCCTCCCCCTAAATGTTCATAGATGTCAGAAAATATCCTCCTCCTTAAAGCTCAGCGCAATTGATTACATTTCATGTTACATAATAATCCAGTTGTGCCTGTTTTTCAAATAAAAGATCTGGGAGTGATTTTTGACACGAAACTTAAATTTGAGCCTCACATTGTGGCAATAGCCACACTCGCCTCTCGTGGCTCCGGGTTTCTATTAAGGCATTTTCATAAGTTTACTAACATTTCTTCCTCCGTCGACCTATACACTAGCCTCGTTAGACCCATCCTTGAATATTCCTCGCAAATATGGTCACCACACTATCAATATTAAGATTCTATGATTGAATCACTACAACACAAACTCACTCGTTCCCTCATCTTTCAGTTTAATATTACATATATGCCATATGAAGAGCACCTTTCCTTGCTACAAATTCAATTCAACTTTGCAAACGCGCAGACTCTTTTTAGATGAGTGTTTTCTGTCTTGGTCTTTATATCACACTTTGAAGTTCCGATTAACATATTTCGAAATCACCTGATAATTTCATACGGCAAAGCTATATGCATTCGAAAAGCCACATACCTATATCTTACCATCGACATTATATAAAATTTGATAAAATTGATAAAAACACCTTGACCAAAATCCTCCACGATAATCAAGATCCCCATATTGTCGATGGAATAAAAATACCAGAGTCCTACCTTCAGCTTTTACCGCAAATATACAAGGACAATTTTTCAAATATATATATATATATATATATATATATATATATATATATATATATATATATATATATAAGGGAGATACATTTCCTTGTATATATATATATATATATATATATATACACATCACATGTTAAAATATAGCATATACAACAAATACTTAATTCTAAAATACATGCTACACTTAACATTAATTCACTCTGTTGTAGGCACGTCACTGGTTAAGGATGGATAATGAAGTCTAGAATCAGAGGGCTTTATTTGTGCAGGTTTTAAATTTTTTTAACTTGGTGATGGTAGGGGAGTAGTGGTTGCTCAAATATTAAAGATCTTACAGCACCTATAAACAGGTTCATTATCTGTATACATAGTAAGATGCTGGTATGCTTTAAGTAAACGTGTGTTACGTTTGCTTCTTGCAGGCACTTTATGCTTTACTTTATTACTCAGGTACTTCACATCAATGTAGCCCAGAATCATGCCACGGGCGAAACAAGAGGACATCACTGTTCTACTGGTTTTAAGAGTCGACAAATTTAAGATGTCTAATCTAAATTCATGAGAAGGCAAGATTTAAAAGTCACCAGGGCTACAGAGAGCTCGCAAAGCAAACAACAAGAACAGTTTTTGAACCGCATCATTAACTCTAAAAATTGGGTTCCATACATTACAGCTATCTCCTAGTAATGTGTGAACCGGTTTGGTAAATAACGATTGAGTTACCCACATATTTTCAAACTCTTTGGCATGTTTTTTAATGGAGCCAAGCCAAGTTTATTAGCTCTGGAGAGAATAGTATGGCTGTGCAAATTGAAACATAGTTTCGTGTCTAGAACAACTCTAAGGTCAACAATGTTTTCTCTCCTATCCAAATCAGTATTTGGTGATATTTAATGAAAACACGTAGTTTATATAACGAAAATAGCAAAAACTTTATTAAGTTCACGTTACAATATGCCGGCGGCTAGTAATGTTCACGGAGTAGAGTGACAAGATGGAGTGAGTGAAGATAAACTTGGTAGCAGAGCGTAGTTCCTGTTGATATTTAATGAAAACACGTAGTTTATATAACGAAAATAGCAAAAACTTTATTAAGTTCACGTTACAATACACCGGCGGCTAGTAATGTTCACGGAGTAGAGTGACAAGATGGAGTGAGTGAAGATAAACTTGACACACAAGACAGCGCAAGTCAATTGAGCAAAAGGCGCGAAATTTAAATATAAGAACACTCCTCCTAAATTCAAGCCTTCATAAAAGAATGTTTAATTTTAAACTTTGACAAAACAAAATCCTGAAGCAATAACTAACTGCTAGTAACTACATCGCTAGATTTAATTCCAATTTTGTCTCTTAAATAACAAAACTTAATTTTCCACAAAGGTTTGGTTCAAATATCAGCATATTGTTCATTACTGCACACATAGTTTAATTCAATAATTTTATCATAGTATTTTTCTTTAATGAAATGAAACTTAATGTCTATATGTTTGCATCGTATGTGAAAGTTAGTGTTTTTGATTACACTTATGGTTCCAGTATCTTTGAGAAAGTTTGAAAAATTTCTGTTTACATATTCAAGTCCATTGTCAGTTCTGAGAGTTTTAATTGTACGATTTAACTGATTCTCAGCTAAAATTTTAAATTCAATAAATTTTTCAAGGACTTCTGATTTGTTATGCATTACATATACAAATATCTTCTTTGAGTAATCATCTAGAAATGTCACAAAATATCTAGCTTTGCCGAATGACCAGGCAAGAAAAATGTCGTTTCTATATTGGACTGTGATAGGCGATGAAAAGTGGATATATTTCGAGAATTCTAAACACAAGAAATCGCGGGTTTATCCCGACAAACCATCAACATCTTCCCCAAGACTAAATTGCTTCGGACGGAGAACGATGCTGTGCGTTTGGTAGGATTAACAGTGTATCGTCTACTATGAGATGTTGAAACCTGGTGATACTGTCAATGCCCACTACCACCAACAGCTGAACAAATTGCACAGTGCTCTGCGTGAAAAAAGAAATACATAATAAAATAGATAGGTTTTTGTAAATCAACAATGTTTATATACTCTCCAATTCAATTATTTAAGAAACACAGACATCTTCAAAAGGTGTTTTCTTATTCCTCGTATAACATAACTCTTACATACTATATTTTTTACATCTTAAGGAGTATTTTCAATAGAAGATCGCCTCCGCCACTTTCTTCAAAGCCTCGTAGAGTTTAAGTCTGGCAAACGCGCTTGTATATGCAGGAACGGGTATGTTTATATGTGGCAACATTTCATTCAGATCTTTTTCTAAATATTTCCATGACACCCATATAGTATCATCATTGATGGGGTATAGATAGCCAATTTCCACACCAGGATATTGTATAAAGTCACAAAATTGCTTGAAATTTTCAATAACCTTGTTACGACTTTTATCTTCTTTTTGGGCAAATTTACCCCATAACGAATTTAAACAAATTTTTGCAGTGTTGCGTCTACCGCGGTTCTTCTCAATCTTGCTTTTGTGTAAAGAAATGTCTTCTCTCATTTTGTACGACTTCGTCATTAATCTTTTCTTTGTCTTTTTCTTCGGAATTGAATGGAATAAATGCATTAATACATTTATTCCATTCTTGTTTTATTTTCAAGAAAGTGCTTACATATGTATATTGTAAACAGACAGACAGATCTTTTGCTATGGGATCATATTGAGTGTAGTTGTATTTTCAGACCTCAAACGCTCTCTCAATTTTATAGCCTCTATTTACAGCAAAGGACACTTCAGGTATGATCCATGTACCAATAATCTGCCATTCTTCATCTGTATGAATCCTATCAGAAGTTTTATTTAGCTCCGCGCATTTACGAGATGATGTACAGCTTCAAGTTTGTCTTTAAAGGTAAAACAGGGAGAAACAGATCGGTTTGTGGGATGATAAAACAAGTGATGAAACCATGCATTGAAAGTATTCCTGACACTAAAGGTACATTTTATCCTAGAAAAATTGAAGAGTATCCAGTAGGGTATGAAAAATATTTGTTGATATACGGATACAAGCTAGTGAAATCAAGATATCTTATAAATTCATTTTTTGTAACTTTATGATGTAATTTGAACACTTCAGTACGCACCCCAAACACTGCATCACGAGGGTTGAGTGGTAGTATAATATCTGAAACCATTTTTTCTATTTGTGTTTTTCTAACGTGTGCACGTTTGGGTTTTTCTTTGAGAATTTTCGAAACTCACATTCCCAAGAATAAACTAAATTATAACCATGACGCTTAACGATTTCGATGCTTTTCAGAGTACTTCCATATTTCTGGGACAAAGTTTCGGATGTTTTGGTATTAGTACAAGAAGAATCTTCTGCTATATAGCATTCTATACAGCCGTGATTAAAACACCCAAAAAATTCATATGTAGTATTTGTTTCAGAATCAAATCCATCTACAAGCAAAGCTGACGCAATTGTTATGGACTCTGTTAAAGAGTTTACTCGTGTGATATGTAGAAACTCCCGCATTAATTGAGTGCACACCAGACGTAATATATTTACATCATTTTTACAATATTTTACCATTTCCAACCTATTTTGGAAAATGTCATGAGAAACGGAATTATATCATTTTCAAAACTCATCCCTCTCTTTTACTTTCATTGTATTACATCCGTTTAAATCCGGAGTGGGAAATTTACCAACCTGATTCATATTTTTTAATGTGTTGAAGTAGTAAGGGTAATATCCTTTAGTATATTGTTTAATTCCAAACACTGTAGGAAATTTTGAGAGTGCAAATGCTAGGAAATTTAAAGAGTCTATCAATGTAACCTGCTCACTCTTTAGCTTCATTATTTTGGACCCGTTCAATATAGGTTTCGCTTCTATTTCGCTCAGAGATTACAAATTGATGGTCATAACCCTGGAAGTTATGTGCTATACAATAGATGTCGGAGGTAAAAGAACGCTCCATCAAACAATAATCCACAAATCTTTTCACAACGTCCATACCATCGTTATACTCAAAAAGAAACTCTCTACAACCGCAAACATCACATCCCTGTGATGCATCCGATTTTGTGTAGCAACTTTGAGACG
This sequence comes from Oxycera nigricornis, assembly GCA_963942545.1. NCBI lineage: Eukaryota > Metazoa > Arthropoda > Insecta > Diptera > Stratiomyidae > Oxycera > Oxycera nigricornis. The sequence continues at coordinate 8,752 of CAWWDL010000172.1, read as the reverse complement.
CTTACTGTGCAACAATTAAATTTCCAATATGTTTGTAAGATGTGTTATTCATGAATGGAGTATTTTGGATGGTTTCACAATCGAAGAAAATTAGTAAAAATATATCCTTTCTTGCACCCTTGAAAGGTTAAATGTAGCAAGAGTGACCCGCAGGAAGAACCTTTGAACATATTTGACAATGACATTCATCAAATTCATGTGAATTGACACCTCTTCTCGTGAAATTCAAAAATTTTGTACAAAAAGTACATATTTGGAAACCCATTCCCATTGATTTTATTCGAAAGATGGTTACCAAGTCATTGTCCACCTCTGAAGGAACGGCTGCAATTTTTACAACATATCATTTCTGTAATGAATTTACATGGTGGGTAAGAGGAACAATATGTACATTTCATTTTACATATATGAGATTTACTTTGATACACTTTACCACAAAGAGAACATTTAAAACTTTTATTAAAAAATCCTTTCAATGATTTCATCACGTAGAAATGTTTAAGAATCCTGGAGTAGTATAGGCATATTTTTTTCGGGGAGTCATTTCTGGTAGGCTTTTTGAAAATTATGGAATTAGAATCCTTGACATTATCAAACACAATTATTCGAAATTCTTTTAGAAAATTCTGAAACTTGTAAAGGTCTGTTAAAATACGTCCATTTTCATTAACAACCTCATTTGCATTTTTACACAGTCAATTTGTATCATTGCCCCCCCCCCCCGACATCTCGAACACTTGTTTTTCTTTCTTGAATTCGACCCTTTGCATTAGATCTATTATTAGCCCTCCCAGCACCAGAAGGTATATTTACAATTTAAGCGTTTAACTGCATGATCTCATCTGAAAGAAAAGCTATGTTCAATTGGTTTACATTTACCTCACGGATAGATATTAAACTGGACCAGATTGGTTTTATATTAGGTAGTCCCGGTAGAGAAATGGTAAAGCAGATTTTTCCTCCCTCCCTGAATGTGACACCAAATCTTTGAACATTATCAAAAAAAATCTCTCTAAGGAAAATGAGGATCCATATTTTCTGCATCAAGGCCGTTTATGTGGAATGTTATTTTTCCCCTTCTGAGTTAATTTTTTTAAAAACTTTGTATTGCTTGATAACACTTCATAACCTTTACTCAAACCACTACCATACTGAATTGGTACGGGATTGAGAAAAGTTTGACATGTTATACCATCTACTTGATCTACCTCAGAACTCTCTCCATCATCCCATATATTTCTTTCACCTCCTTGACATAAACTATCATCTCTCACGGTATACCCTAACAGAATTACACTGTATGAAATATCTTGTAAAGTTTTGCAAGAGATAGTTTTTCTCCTCACAAGCAAAAGTTAATTTTCGTTTTCATTTTCAAGCACATGAAGACTAAATATGGAATTCGACTTCCAGTTTTCCTGGAGGACGGACTATTTTGCTTCCTCCCTCCAAGATTTTCAGAGCGATTTAGAACACGAAGACAAGTAGGGGAATTAAACCAGGTTGAAAACCACTTCCTGGTATTCAACGGAATCGATTAATCTCAGCGTGGATTCATTAAAATAAAATTTATTGAAAAATGAAATGTAAAGGTGGAGACAAATATGTATCAAAGCCGCCCCCTAACGTTTCACTTATAATAAAAAATTATTAATTATCCACCTGACATCATGTCGAAAAGTTATCAGTTATCATATATATTTCTCTTTCATTTATTTTGTTTAGTCACACAGGTATCAAGCAAATCAATACATTTATTCACACGTTTAATCCTGTCCACTGTCTAAAAAATGATAAAAACACGGAAAATTACGTGTCTCAATCAAATACTAGCCAAACCAACAATTTCCAATAGCTAGCTACATCAAATTACTGTCAACGGCATCCGGCGGCTTGATCTTGATGACCTCATTTTATATTCTTTTTTGAACTAATTCGCACGCTTAATCAAAGCTCCATTACGGCCATCGGCATCCGACGATGGAATATAATCTATCATCTTACTTGCATCATCAACAATCTGAAATATTCCAGCCAATTTCATTGCGTCTGTCTGATTATTTTCTATCTGATCTCAACTTCTATTACCTTGACGCTTGATCAAGGCTCCATTATCTTACATGTGCAGAGGCATACGGCAAGTATACGCTGTAAGCTTACATATTCAAATTACCGCTCAATCAATCAATCAAAACAAGCTAAGTCATCACGTGCTAGCCAGATAAACAAAGCTCGTTCACCCACTCTAACGCCACAGCCAGATTATGTTCCTGCCTCGTACCACCATTGCAGATAGCTCACGACAATGCGAAGATACCTTGGAAACGCATGAGCCAAATCATAATCAACATTTACATGACTAAGCGAGATGCACACAGGTTCGGTTTACGATCTCGGAGATGATCGTGCAAATTTCCATTGTTTTCCCATGCATCGATACCCAACCACACAGGAGCGACTAGTAAGACGTATTTCGCGAGTTAAATTCATCAAAAATTCCGCCAAGTGCGACAACACCAGAAGATCTCGCTATCATGCATTCCGATATCAGGAAAATCGCACAAATGTCACGCTGCCCAACCCAATTTTCAATGGGTTGTGGGAATATATTTTTATAAAATGGGCGCCACTTGTTTCTGCGCCGGGACTGCCCTGTCTGTGAATCCGGAAATGGGAGCAGGATTCGCGACGACCCAAAACCACCGACCGAATAGGGAGCTTGAAACAAAGGACACACAAAGCCGGAAACGCGACGTCTGCTTCGCCAGTTCACACAATAACGACAAACTGATTTACTGGACTAATTTATTTATTCCAAAAACCCTTTCTAAATCCTAACTATATATTCTTAATCTTACTTACAATTTGTTTTCTCCTTAATCTACTTCCGCCGCACGTAATAGGATAACCCTTGTGGTCCTTGTGTCGCTTCCGTGGTACTGCTCGACGTTGTGGGGGTAGGGTTGGTCGGAGTCGCTCGTCTGGCTGTTGGAGACACACGTGCACCTTATTTTACAGGAAACTCCCTTTCACTTATACTATATGAGTGTTCTTCTGGCACTTGGTATTTTCTTCAAACTGCTGACTTTCAAAAGTATCCTTTGAATCCACTCAAACTCTCGGAAAAATATCGTAAATATTCTCAAAGATCAATTCTTGAACGGTTCACTTCGTCTAAATGTTTATAAAATTTGGTTTCTTGGTCTCAGCACTCGTCTTTAGTTTCTCTATATATTTTCAAACCCAAAAATGGGAAATTACTGTAGAAAAGTTTACACTGTAAGATTTGCGCGGTCACCACAGCACACACCGTACTATTATTACTCGAAGATCTGAACTCGAAAAATGCACACCACTCAAGCTCTGCAACGGCGAAAAGGAGATCGACGCCCAAAACGCACTCGTCCTTGACCCTTAAGCTTTGCACCGAAAAAGAGACCGTCGGCTGCTCCCGCAACCCTATTTATCAGAAACCCCAATCCTGTTGCTACATCGACGGTCTATGCCCACGAGTTTGCTGACCTAATCAAAGCTTCCTAGCTTTGGGACCGACACATCAGCTGGCGATTGAATCTTCGTGGGTTTGGCCAGAGCGTTGCACCTCGGTTCGGGGGGAATGCTGTGATTGCTGCTTGTGCTGGTGATATAATCGTGGCGGTCGTGATCCATGGTGAACTGCAAATACCAATGGTTGTCGTCATCACAGACGCATAGGGGGCACCATTGGCGTATCGTAGATCAGGCGAAGCCTGGATTTGGATCTGTTGCGGCGATTGGGTGAGCGTTGTCTGTTGCCGTGATTGCTGGCAACTTATCTACAGGGTCTGTGACGCTGACTGTAATGCATTTAGCAGTTGAAGATACTTCAATTATGCAGCCTCGCGGGCACGGTCAGGAACACTCTCCATAATATCGTTACTAACTACTTAGTTACCTAATCCAATATATCCTTACATACCTACATCTCCTCTATATTTATATAATTCAAACCTCTACTTCCTACAATATAATTCATTAGTAATAATATAATTCTTAATTGGCTTGATTTGGTGAAGTGGCGAACGTAACATTATCAATTTTTTTAACAAGACAGCGTTTACAAGCCCGATGGTTTGCTGTCTTCAAGAACAGGGCAGACCCCATTTTGGCCTTAAGGGTTTTGGATCGACCACGATGCGTGGCGAACATAACAACATACTTCACTATTCCTTGTTGTTCTAATCGCGAATACCATGGAAAACTTTGATCAATTAAAACGTGTTCTCGTGGGAGCAGAAGGAATCAGAAATTTAGTTAATTATGGTTACGATTTTCACTAATACTTTAACCGACATACTGTGTTCCTGTCAAAATAGTAAAAAAGTTTGCTCTGGCGTCGGTTAGGTTTTTCGTCCAGAAACTTATTAAAAAACAACGTTTAAATTTTAACAACGCATTTATTCGGATGCAATTTCAACAATGAGAACTCAGAGCTACATGCTTACATTTATTTATACAAAAATCAAAAAGTGTAACCTAATGTATCATTTGATTTTGCACCAGGACTGTCCTGGTCATGGGTCTTGAAGAGGAGACTTGATATCTACCGACTTGAAACCACTGTAACCAAAACAAAAGAAATTTTTGAGAATTTGAAACAAATTCTCGTTACGCATTCCACACAAGACAATTTGAACTTCTTGGAACGAGCAAATAACTCTTTGAAAAATATAGTGACTTTTAATTCATGAAAAAATGGTCCATCGATCTGCCTAAAACTGCCTCCTTTATCATTTGTAAGACTCTTCGATGACCCAAAATTCTGTCCAACAATTCAGGCCTCCTAACGACTCTAAAATGTATCGAAACGAGACACTAATTTCCATTGGGCCAGTCCCAAAACAATGACTTCCAATTAGCAATGCACAAACTCAAAAGAAACAGCCAACTGCACTTTCTACTTGCAAAATTCACCAACAAACTTACCTCCTTGTTAATACTTCCTCCAAAAACGATCAACTCACCACCTTACCAAATCCAAAAGTGACCAATTTGAAACATCAGCTAGGAACCCATGAGAGTTACGCTGGTTTCACTTCCATATATTTGTATAACTGGTTTCGTTGCACCACTTTTCCCGGTCAATGCACTGGGCAAGTTCAAGGACTCGTGCCATTTCATTCCTTCCTACCTGATTTATGTCATTAACCGATCATAGATTGGATTCGGGCAGGCGATTGTCGCTGAAATTTTTTCACACTGACAGTTCTCCGTTGAAAATTGTCACCGAAGTATTTTGTTGCAACTTTCGACGTGAAATTCAAACGATTAGCTGTGAATGTCCGAGGAGCACCGATGGTGGTGACAGCAGTGTCATCCATCTTGGTTAGTGATCCTGGGAGCTGAGGCGCTGTAACGAATGAAACGGTTGCTTTAAGCCGATCCTAGTTACGGTTTGGGCAATCCCACCCGGCTTCAACCCGCAAAAAGGGGTGTGAAGGAATTTTCTAAGAAGACAGCCACCCTTTTCTGCGCGAATACCGCCTAGTCCGTGAGTCCGGACACGACAACTGGATTCACATCGATTCGATAACACCGATCGAAGAAGGGAATTTAAAAAAATGGAAAAGAAAAAAAGCCGAAGCATGACGACCGCTCGGCCACTATGCACAATCAAATACACTTAATTGAATCTTAAGTCACTCTTTAAATTCATGTTTTCTTACCTAACTAGTCCTATTTATTTTTACTTCTACTTACAAATTTCTTTTTTCTCCTTCTTGCGACGTGAATAGAAGCCACTGCCTCCTGACTCCTGCACCATTTGCTGCTCGTCGTCGCTTGTTCTTGCCCAAGCTTTGTCGACGTCTTCCACCTTTTTGCTACTAATGAAAAGAATCCAACACCATTCTAATCGACTTCATCACCCGTAAAAGCACGTGGTTACTCTTCCAGTCCCATAACAGCACAGAACAGGCCTTCCAGCCATTATCTGGCCAATATATATAGGATACTCCGATCTTTTCCGCTATAACAGTGAATGGTTAGTATTCGGCCTAAGCAACAAAGAGAACCGTCCCAAGCCTTTGCAGAGGAGGAAGGGTTCCAACCGATCCTCAGATCAACATCCCTTCAAAAGGGTGCTGCGATAAAGGGATGACGATTGACCGATTCTATCATATATTTCACTTGTTTTAAAGGATGGTAACTCTAAATTATGGCGATCGATCCGGAGCTTTGCTATGGGGCTCAATCGAAGAGGTTTTGTTTGAACTTCTTCGAAACTTTACCAGGAGTATATTGGTGCCAAGGGAGGCGGAGCCCCAGGGATTTTTCCCTGATGACGTCGCTGTAGGAACCTGTGGAGGTTGTAACTTTGTGGCTGTGGTTGACACCCAAGGTGGGTACAGGCACTTCTAATACAGTTTGAGACCGGTAACTATTCGGCAACAAGGTGGTAAGGATGCTGATAGGTCCGATATGCACCAGGGATAATAAAGGATTCCATGGAAGCTCTAGATAAGACTGGCACTCATACTCGGAAAAGCAGTACTCTTAAAAAATTGTACGGTCTACTAACAAGTACGTTTATGGTTGCTTTGGTGTGAGCTTATCGTAACCCGCAGCCTAAGAAGTGCGTGGTGTTGAGACTTATCTTGTGAGGTCACCACGTTAAACCTAGGAACGTTTTCTGATTACATTTGGCCCACACCACACCGGTGGACACGGCGATTGCTGTTTGTGGGAGTGGCATGTATTTGCTATCGCCGACGATTCAACATTTTCCAGTTGAGGAGGTTGTTACGCCTGCTGATTAGCTTGCCACAATTTACTTTCTTCTCCATTCCTAATTACAAAAATTGTATTCTACACTAATAATTCATAAATGATATTCGATCTAATGTAAATCATTTACTAATTTAATCTATATATGTTAATCAGTCGACAACGTTTGCATGCACGGTAGTTGAGAGTTTTCAGGGGCAATACAGTCGATTTTTTGCCCTTAATTTGCACGTGGATCGATCACGCTTTTTGGCGAATGTAACAGCACTACCCTGGATATGAGTTACACAGTTTAGCTCCCGAGATGCCCGATCCATTGTTCTTTATTTCAGAGTTAATGATAATGATTCTCGGATGAGCACCATATTTTTCGACAACGCTAAGTGTGAGCATGTGTGGGACTGTCGCACGGTCAATATCCTTAACTACAATCCAACATAATCCAAAACCTGCCTAGTGACTGGTGTGAAGTGTGGACGCGTATTCCATTTTCATTTGCAATGGTTCACCTACATGGTGTACTAACAGGAGTTGAGAAGTTTCCAGAAAAATCAAACCTTGATTTTTGCATTGAATAATCCTAATTTCTGGGGTTCATTGTTCAGGCCATTTTTTTGTTTGATTGACAACGCTGCGTGGTGAATGACCCAATACTTGAATATTGGCATCGCTAAGTAGTAAGTGATTATCTTTATTTCTTATTTCGTGAACAATATAAGTTTCGAAGCAATCCAATGAATCACCAAGATAATACGTCGTTTGAGTTTTTGGACACTAAAACAAAATATTTGACGCCAAAATCAAATGACCAATATATATGAGTTTGAAACCTTTTTCAATATCTTTCAATTTCTTCAATATTTTGATTATCTCATAATGGTGAAAATGATTCGATTCAGTTTGCCTTGGAGAAACAGAAATTACTAAGAAAACTTTCGGAGAATTTGCTATTCAGTTTGCTTGAATTGCTACCAAGACGAGCGAGTGTTTCCTTAAAATCCCACCACTTGGTACGTTGAGCTCATTCTTCATTTCATAAGCATTCTTGCTCGGAATTTGGTATGAAATTTGTTATATGAAAGATTAGAATAAAAGTTTGTATTCTGCCAAAGGATTACAAGTAGAGATGTTGTGCAAAGTTTTTTGTATGTATGCTTACAAGAGAACTTCCGCTTGTACCACTAGTCAAATCACAAAGTCTTTTCGAAAATTGTATCTAAAATTTTGTAAAAACGTTTGTATCCGCTATCGATCCACTGGTTCTGCTGACCGGGCGGGTGTATAAAGTCATTTTTCGATAGTTATTTTGTGGCTCAAAAGAACAATATGTTTAATTTGCTTTTGGTTTTGATTTCGACAAAACGGGTTTTGGTATGGGAATTGTGGACATAGTTAACGCGATGGATGGCCTAAGGTCTGTTGACTAGTCGAAACTGGTTTTTATTTAATGAATGCTTAAAACATTCACAGCGGTTTTTTTCTGGTTTTGTCTCCACAATTTGCTGCAATTGAAGAAAATGCCATTTTGTTACCATACTCTTTTTACACCAATTTTATGATCAAGATAAAGAAATAACGCGAGCATATATTTCTTCTTCGCCTTTTCGGCTGTGCTGATACGCAAAGTTTCACGCAACCGTATACCTCACGCTTACGATATCATTAAATCTAGCAGAAATGTTTTCTTGAGCTTTGTATAATTGGTTTACAGACCGAAAAAATCCTTAGGGTAATGAAGTCTGTTGCCACATATTTAAGCAAGGAAAAAAATTTTACAGTTGATTTTCATAACTTTGGCAATCGTGATGGAATATTGATGGATCTACACATATCCTTCCGGCTGATGTAAATACGGATTGGTGATTGGCGTACGTACTTCAGCGTCTATGTCTGTTGAATTAACGCTCCAACGGACGTGCAATAGTTTCTTAGGCATAAAAATAGCACTTGATATGATATTTCTTTTTGAAACGCGTCAGCCTTTCTT
>CAWWDL010000171.1:0-46218 GCA_963942545.1 Oxycera nigricornis | reverse complement strand
AGTCATCAACAGGAATGATTGTCGAATGAGTTTGCCTCGAATTAAAATTTATTGTCACATGCATTCCTCAACGTTACGCAAACGATTCATTGTTCTATAGGTGTAAAAAGGCGCGAATGGCGGAGGGCCTTGAATTGAAAAAGGGCCCACCAGCCATGATAATTAGCTTAAAAGTATTTTATATTCAGGGATTGTAAAGTACAGCAACTTTTAAAATCTCTCTCTCTCTTTCTCTCTTTAGAATCTAGAAACTCATTCAAAATACTCCATCTCCAGTACCACCGACGTATTTTACACAAATTTCAATTTACTAAAAATATCCCTTGCAAATAAATCTGATAGTTTTTCCATGTAGACACACACACACGATATTTTTCTTTTCAACCATTTTTTTTAAACAAACACAATTTGTTTATTAACACTCGTTTGTAAGTTTCATTAAAGAATAGTCTTCTATTATGCTATTCCAGCTAGATTTAACACATTTCCTTATATACGCTAAGCATTTTTCGCGCGTTTTCAGCTTCGTTTTGTAGATTTTTTTTATTGCAAGTCAGTCGTCACATTCTGTCTAAAAAGTGGGGTTGTCCATTCTGCTCAATCCTTTTTGTTAAAACATCACATCCAGTTTCAGTTACAAGCAATGTTTGTTCGAATTGTGCCGACCACTGCCCATCCTTGGTAACCGCAGTCCAGTCATCTGGCCACTGCTCGTTGCGCCACGTGCCCTCCGAAATCATGGGTTCTATAGTGAAACAGTGACCAGCTTTCATTACACCTACCGCCGAATTTTCTGCAATAGAAAAAAATGCGATGAACGTGAGAGTTCCTAATAATGCAAGTGCTTAAAAGTAGGGATGCACCGACTATTCCAATGAGCCGCCTTTTAAGGAAAATATGCTCACTAATTTTTAATATATATATATATATATATATATATATATATATATATATATATATATATATATATATATAATATATATATATATATATATATATATTGAAATCTTTGGAATGAGAACATCATTTTAAAGTATTTGTTAAGACGCGTCTACATACTTCGCCATAGGTATTTTTTTACTATCATAAATCTTAAGCATTAGTTTAAATCTAAATTCATTTTATTTCAAGTACATTGCTTCTTTGTTCTTGTTATTGAGTTTTGTGCAGCATTAAGTAAACATTTTTTGTATATACATATAAGTTCACGGAAATAAATATTCTTTATTCATTCTCAATGATCAATCATAACCATATCGCTCAAACGTAAACTAAAAGAATATCTTCGAAAAAGCTGCAGTTGGGTTACGATATAAGCAACCAATTTAAGCTCTTGCTTATGCGACAATTCCATTGAAAAGTTGACAACTTTTGCATTTTATTTTCTATTGTCTATTCAAGCCAACCTGCTGGGCACAGTGTATACAATAGATGTCGCACATATAAATATATTTATTTAATTAATACACCACCGATTTTCACTAACGCTTTTATTTAAAATAAGTTTAATTTAATTACTTATCGATTTTCGTTTTACTTTTTACAGAGAAATCTTGTATATCTATATGCTTCGCCTTCGAAGTCTAATTCTTAAATCTCTACTTTGAACTTCCGTCCATGCCCTTTTTATGAACCTCGCACGCTTATGGTGCGTTTCCATTGATATTAGCCCTTTCTAAAACATCTTAACTCGAAATGTCATACTTCATAAATTATTTGAAATTCTTATCAATTTAGGATAAAATGAATGCATGAACTCAAGATAAAAATCGCTGTGGTATAAGTGTTCCATTACAAATTATCAGTTGGCGACTCTATTTGCTTATTTGACTGAGTTGCATTTATCAGACGCGATGTGATCTTGTTTATATTATAAAATCCGAAAATTGTGTCATTATTTCTAGAGTTTGTGACTTTTATGAATTTTGAGAGTTATGAGGTTCTTGAGTTTATGACCATATACTGTGCTGCCGGGGATGTGATCATTTATACTTACTTGCATAGTGAGGCACATTCGGAGCCGTATGAAAGAGGCGGTGAATACCATGCCCGCAGTAGCTTTTCACTACGCTGTAACCGAAAGGCTGCACGTGCTTCTGGATAGTGTTGCCGATTTCACGGTACTTTACACCGGGCCTGAGGGTGACAAAACATTCATAGAGCACCAACAACAAACATACAAGCCGTCGCGACTTACCTCACGATGTCGATCGCCTTCACCAGCGATTCGTACGTCACTTTCACCAAGTGCTTGTGTTTTTCGGAGACGCTCCCAACGAAAAAGGTTTCGTTCAGATCGCCGTGGAAGCCGCGGTGGAACACGGTCACATCAATATTGCAAATATCGCCGTCGTCAAGGGGACGCAAGTCAGGAATGCCGTGGCAAATAACTTCATTCACGGATGTGCAGCACGACTTTGGAAAATTGTAGTAATTTAGCGGCGATGGGTAGCAGTCTCTTTCGATTGCGGCTTCGTGAACAAGCCGGTCGATTTCGTCTGTAGTCACACCAATTGCCACGGCCCTTCCGCCTTCGTCCAGGCATTCACGTCCTAATTTGCAAGCCACACGCATTGCTTCGATCTCGTCGTCGTCTAAAACCTTAATCGAGGTATTCCCCCTCATCTTCTCTTCGCACAATGACCTGCCTGTGTTAGAAAGCTGCTTTATTGTAAAAATATATATATGTATATGTGCAAATTGTGTTGCCTGCTGGATGATTTGCATAGTCGGGCCGGTCAATAGAGTCCGGAACAACGCGCTTCGGAGTCTGCGGATAAGGCCTTAGTTTGCCCGTGTAGGTGTAGAAGGGCCAAGGGTTGTAGGCGTTCGCTTTCGAATGGTCCTCCGCTGACTGGCCTTCTAAAATTCAAAACGTTATCGCTATGGAACCTCTTGGTCTTGCTACCTACGAGCTAGCGCGTGAATCGCCTTGTGGCTCTTCCAGAAGCCTTTGAAGCACTCTTGCGAACAAAAGTACGAGCCTGGTATCCCTATTTGCAGGCAAGTCGGGCACTGCAAAGTGGCCTGATTAGAACAGTTTGTGGTCTCGCACTTATGTTTCACGATATCCATGAGGATCTTTTTTCCGGTGACTTCCGAGTTGACAGTAAAATAATTAGAGGTTAGCTGCTCGCGCGAACGCTCGTGTCATATCATCTCGACGTTCAAATGTCAAAAGTGTTGTTTTGAGGATCGTCACGAGAGTCGTCAGCGCGAGTCAAAAATAGCCGATTTGCTAAGGAGTCGAAGTGGCAAACTTGAAGTGAATGTAAACATAAAGTAAATAGCTTATCGGCCGGCGTGCAACATAAATTTCGTCGGCAGCTACGGCGCGGCAAGCAAATTCCGTAAATTATGTCTGCTATGGGGCCCAACTTGGTCCCGCAGTTGTTCGAAAGGCAGCTTGATTTCAACGCTAACTTCCAGTCAAGCTTGTTTCGTGAACGATTATTCGTTGCCAGGAGTCTTTACAAATACGACTTGATCTCGCACTATGGGTGTGTAAATGCGATTGAATTTTCCAATGGAGGCGAATTTCTTATCTCGGGTAAGTATATCGGTATCGAGTCTCGAGAATTGATTGTAGAAGTATCTTAACCTGCTTTGAATGCACATCTGCTAATTGTATTGGGAAGCGCCTAGTGTGTGCCACTTTTTCCCGGCCAGAAAAGTATAACGTTCCAATATAATCCGCACAGCGACTTATACTTCGTGTGTGCAAAATGTCAGCGGAGACTTTACTTCAAACATGGACAATTTTACCTCGTACACAGATTTTCTTTGCTCTGCTGATAATACACAGGAAGATCAGCAAATAGTTGGCATCGCTAGAAAAGTCGGTAGGTATATGGCTTTTGGAAGTATACTCAGCTGTTGTTCGAAGTTTCCATATGCAGAATCAACTATAGCAAAAATTTCAACCCTCAATGCAGGCACTTTGAGTTTTATTACTACTTTCTGTCCATACGGCTTCTGAAGTTTTTTCTCGTTGGGAGGTGGCAATCTTCCTTCTCGACATGCCACCTTCATATCCTATTAATTTCCATCACTATTTCTTTAATCGTTCGTTATTTAGGATGCTCAGTGGTATTATGGATTGTTCCATGAGGTCTACATCAATGTTGCTTTCAATGTGCTTATATTGCTGATTTCTTTTATTTCTATTCCTAATTGGTTTTATATGTGTGGTAGAAGCCAGAGCAAAATCCTGAAAACTTGAAAACGTATTTTACAGCGCTGAAACATCAACTCTAAAAGACACTGAAAACGTGAAAAGTCGCCTAGAAAATGGCTCTAATACAAATATTTGAGAGCGGCCTTCCACCAGCCAACCCAATTGGATAGATAACAGCAAAAACTTTAGTTTTCATAGAATATGCTTGACAGTCAACCTCACAACGGGCCATAAACGAACGTACAAATTCGACTCCAAGCATTTATTAGTGGAAAATAAAAAAAATGTTATTTTGCGAACAAACAAAATGCCCATGCTCGCGGTCGAATGTTCTGTGGACAGCTTATGGTTGGATGGCTAGAATCAATCCGTCTTTAAAAGTACATGTAATGTTGTGTTTGACACTTTTACTTCGCTATTATTATGATAGAGGTGTGCGAAGAGAACATATCGGCTGTATAGTATGAATGCAGAAATATCCCTGAAGATTTGTAAGAAGTTCGATCCTATCGTTTTCCACTGATTTTTATAATTTTATCCATTCTTCATTTGTTTCGTAATACATTACAATCACGAATGGTTGAAATTTCATATCTCTTTCTATATGTCCCCAGTAATATACTCAATGTGAATTGCTTTTATGGTTTGTCAAAATATGGGTTCCGCCGTTTCTCCAATTTGATGTTTTCTGATTTCTCTACGGGGTCCGATTTAATCAGAATACCTTTCGTTTGTGCATTGGCATCTTTTCAGTCGAAGGATGATCCTTGCCCGTGGTGAATGGTTTTTCAAGTCGCTTTCTAAAATGCGGTTCTTAGCTTGTCTAATAATGATATACATACATATGTATGTAACTGATAGACGACATATTTCAATTGCAACAAGCTTAGAAATCTGACTGAATATTTAGGTGCTGATATCTGGGAAAAGTTTAAGATTCGAACGAAGCATTTTTTTAATTGGCTTATTTGTAACAGGAGGTGACGATAAGCGTGTTCTGCTCTGGAACATAGAAAAAGCAATATCTGGGATAGGTCACACGGTAGCAATGGATAAAGAACACCAAAGTAACATATTCTGCCTCAGTTTTAACAGCAACAACACAAGAATTTTCTCAGGCGGAAACGATGACGTAGTAATTGTACACGATGTAGCAACGTAAGTTACGTCGTTCTTGTAATTAGATTTTATTTACTATTGAGATATAATCCACGTCAACACTATCGCCTAATAGAGGATCTCACTGCGACGTTTTTCTGCACGCAAAACCTGTGTATGGCTTATCGGTCGACTCAACAAACGACAATATATTGGCGACTGCGGGGGAGGATGGGCATATACTATTGTTTGACCAACGCAAAAGTTCAGTGGTAATGTCGCTAGGAAAATATCGCGGCCCATTTCACGCAGTTCAATTTCACCCACAAGATGGAAACTTCTTAGTGACCGCAAATTCGAAAAAAGGCGCGGCATTTTGGGACGTAAGAAAAGCACAAAGGTAGTGTAGTTGGCGTATATGTATGATGCGGTAAAAATGTATTTCAAATGATTGTTTTAGTCCTTTGATACAGTATGGCGGGGAAGAGAACTCACAAAGCTGCATGAGCATCCGTTTTAACTCACAGGGCAATCAAGTTTTAGTTCTCAGAAGGCGGCTACCGCCAATTTTGTACAACTCCTTTTCACAGGAACCGATTTGCCAATTTTATCATCCAGACTACTACAACTCTTGCACAATGAAAAGTTGTTGCTTCGCCGGGGAAGACGATGAGTATGTTTTATCAGGCTCAGACGATTTCAATTTATATGTGTGGCGTGTTGGCGATGTGCATCGTAAGTCCAAAGCCTAGAAATGTCCGCTAAGTAATCCTTAATTTCGTTCAGCCGATATCAGCAATCAATGGATAGAGCAAACACAAATGATCCTATATGGACATCGGTCAATAGTTAACCAAGTGCGATATAATCCACAGAAGTGCTTGCTTGCTTCATCGGGTGTGGAGAAAATTGTTAAGGTAGAAAATACTTCGCTTCCTTGCTGAAATTTTAACATTATGAACTGATAGCTATGGAGTCCGTTCGAGCAAAAAAATTGGACAGGAAATTTAACAGAAGAGGCAACGGGTCCCGAAAATCCTCGTGAAGTATTTTCACATGACGCCTATTATTCTTTAGTTCATTTGAATTGGAATGATATGACGCACGATTACAGCAATCAAAACACTCGCGAAGATCCACGGATGATGGCATTTTTTGATTCACTGATCCAGCAAGAGATTGAGGGTTGGAATTCTAATAATTCGTCTGAAACTGATGATTGGAGCAATCAGAGCTCGGAAAACAGTACTCGACAAAGTTCTACTGAAAGTTCCGATGAAGTGAACTATTTTGTAAATACTCGAGGTATTGCCTCATTATTGATCTACTTTAACTGAATCATTTAAATGGTTTTCGAACAGATCGTCACCGCCGCGGGCCGAAAAATACGACTATAAAGCCGCAAAGAAACAAATATGCAAATCGAATCGCGTATCTGATAGCAACGAAGCGTAACACACTAAGGCGTTTAGCGTTGAAAGGAGCATCACAATCAAGTCGTCGCCGCCACAATTCTTTGAAAAATAACAAACGAAAATCAAAAAGTCATCGATCAGTTCCTCGGACCACTCGCAGCGGAACAGGTCTTAAACGTATCGGAAGGTTCACCCTCTCCGCTAGATATAAAACACAGCACAGTAGTCACAATACACATTTTCGATTAGCGCGACGAAAAATTAGTCGAACAAACCGTTCACTAGGTATAAATATAGATGACTCTGAAAAATGCATAACCATTCAATTTTTAACCTTGTCTAGATCGATTCGAAAGCTCGTCAGAAGACGACGATTTGATTGCCAGACGAAATGAAGAAGCAAACACTAATGCTACCAGTAATGGTTTTTCGTCGTCATCTTCGGCATTGGCCGTACCAAGCACTAGCACAGGCATCACTTCCAATGGCAAAGGTAAATTCATTTGAACATGTGTTACTTAATTTACTGTGTCTTTTTAGATGTAATCTACTGTTTAAGACAGCAGCAGGTTGACTCAGATGATGATAATACACCCTTGAATAGCGATAACGAGCCGGAAAGGCCAAATCTTCAGTCAAGAGATGGCCCGAAAACTCCAATCAATGGTTTTCATGGGAGCAATAAAACGAATGTAGTTAATGTCACGAACCGGCAAAATACGGGAACAGCAGCAAGACATTTCCCATCGGATGTGGAGGAAGACCGCTATTCTAACTCCCCAAATATTCGTCGACGTCGACATGCTGGCACCATTGCTGACTACGGTGTCTACTCGAGCCACTCAAACTCTAGACTATCTAACAGTAGCTGCCTTGACCATGATGATTCAAGCAGCGATGAGGGCCTAGACTGCTATCGAAAAAGGCAAAAAGTCGTTCCTTGTAGAAACAATAGCAATAGACTCGAACGAAACAATGAGCAGTCACATAACAATTTATCTATTCAAATAGAAATGCCGGAAGTAAAGACTCCAAATAACTCGAATAGCTTTAAAACAAAAAATAGTTATAGCTGCACACCTGATAGTGGAATCAGTAACAATGGCGCCGGTTGCAGTTCGTCAGGGAGCGTCGCAAGCCAGGTATTCAATGGCAATAATAATCATAATATAAGCAATGCGAATATTAATGACAATTTTCCTCCAAACAATGAAAAATTTGCACTTAAACTTTTTCATCAAAAAGTCGCTCGTGTACGCCGAAATTACCGCAATAAATTCGAAGACGACTCAGACAGTGATTAAATTTGTAATCTATTTGGGGGATAGTCCGATTTAATCTAAATCCTTTTCCTTTTCGGTTGAATCCCACAAAATAATTCTCTTTTTCATCAAACACTGCGACTATGCACTATTTCTTCCATTTTGAAGTCATGAAACGAGAAATGAAAATTTGGTCAAATTCTTGTATTATGAGTGCGGCTGTAATAGATAGTAGAAAACGGGACACGGCTATGTTAGATGAGTGATACATTAAAGAAGTATAGTTTGCTAAATGTTTCACTTGAATGGTAAAAAATGCTTAGGATATAGTATTCTTCATAATGAAGCCCAAATTCATGTTAAATATCATCAGTTGCAATTTCTTATCAAATGTAATGCAAACATAGTTGGTGAATTTTCAACTATTTCTAATTACTTTGAATCTAAAACCCCGCTAAGTAGAAATGAATGCTGATAAGATTAAAATGCGAGATAGATTTAAACATATTTGTAGCGAAAGGTGATGAACTTTTAATATCCGGCAGAACTAAAACTTCACGTTCCAAAGATCGTTTTTCATGGTGCAAGCTACGGCCATCGGGTTTCTTGTGTATGCCATAGATATTGGCCTTCACAGCTCAAATTCTTGCAAACGGAAATTGCAATATTTCAAATGATTGCCTCCAAAGTATGTGAATTTCAAATAAACGATATTAAAATTTAAAAAAAACCTGTTTGTACTCGTACTTTTTAATCATCTTATTATGAACAATTTCAACTTTCTACAATATAATTCTAATAATTTATGTACTTCAATCGATATATAAATGATTCCTTCTGCCACTAAAATTCTAACAAGTTACCAGGATGCACATTTATTATAATTGTCAGATGCATATGATTGCAATTTATCGTAATTCGTCTTCAAGATAATTCAATTGTTTTGAAAGTTCCTTGTAACTTATGCAACAATCGGAGCCTTTAAAGTTCTTAACTGCTCGCGAGACAATCGACTGTTTGGGCGTGAGCCCTGTGCTGTTTTCTTACTGTGTGTGGCATTTGTAAAATTGTTCGGTATCTTCTGAAATGAATTACAAAGTATACATAAAAAAACAAAAATTATTAAAATTTTAGGGAAAGTTGATAGAAGATTGGATGGGATTTCGAAAGGGCCTTTGCCAAATTTGTTTTGTAATTTGTTTATTTGAGTGTGCAGCTGTTTAATTAGAGAAAACGGTTCAATTGAGCAATATTTACGATAACAATCAATTCTTAAAGCATGCGTTATACGATCATAAAGGATGAAAATTCGAAGTGAAATTCGTTCGTTTGGTATAGGAAATTGGCAAATTTCATTCATCAAAATCCAGCTTAAATATTTTCTGTACGTTTTTTTGCCATTCGTTATATTTGTGCAAGTGCTGAAACGGCAATTTAAATTATTTTCTGTTCGAATTTCTTCCTCTTACCGGTTTTCCCGCTCAATTTAAACCGTTTCGAGCGCTGTCCAAAATATGTAGCAGAGTAACTGCTTGAAGTTGGCTAATGTCATACAGATTGCACCACGAACTAATGCAAACTTATGGTAAATTTTGTTTTAAAAAATGCTTAATTGGCAGCACTGCATAGCAGTAGAGTTCGCGTCGTTCAGATAACTTCGCAGTTGACGGTTGACGTTTTAGTGTGAAAATAAGACGGGAAAAGTGTGCGGCTACGTTGCATTTCGTTCTACTTGGGAAAACACCGCAGAAGTGGAAAATGTGATGCGAGTTTGTTGTCCGTGGTTTTCGTTTAAGCACCTGTAAGTTGCTCGTCAAAGTTGCAAGAAACGCAAACGACCCGTCACATTTGAAGTGACAATCTCTCAATTGATTCTCAGCAGCGAGAACTTGACGGTTCGGAGCAAAACAAGCTGAGCCCATCGCCGCAAGGGAAGTAATTTTCCCTCCAAAATTGGCCGCACAGACGCCTATTGGGATTTGACTACTAGAGTTCGGTAAATCAGTGAACAGTTACGCAGAACCCCAATTTATTCACTTGCGAAAGCTTCTGCACAGTGTGCGTAACGCGTAGCTGAACGGTGGTGCCCTCCCTAAATCTACGAGACTGAACTGTATGGAAATTTCGGTCGTCCTACTCGGGAATTGTAACTGAAGCGGTGAAGATTAAAACGTGGAGGTGAGATCAGAAGCATAAAACGACATGCCGGTGTGTACGCGCGTGGGCTTAGATAAAAAAGCGGAACCCGTCGAAAATTTCCAGGATAGTGAAAAGGTCTTCTATTGCGAACTGACAAAAGAAATTTTTCGAAACTATGAGTAAGTCCGAACAACAATATAATTTATAAAATTTTCTTTATGGTTATGCTATCCAATAATCAGATAGGAGTTACGGAAATGTGAAAAAAAGAACAGGCAACATTTATTGTTTAAGGTGGGTCGCCTGCACAGGTTGTGCAATGAAACTGGATGTATTTTCGGGACAGCTGAGTCTCAAAATAATGCGAAATCATTTGTTAAATAACTTGTTAAAAAATAAAACTTATTTGTTTCGTGAATAATCTTCCGACTTTGATTTCAGGGATTACTTCCAGAGGGTGATGCTTTTGAATTCCACAATATGGTCATGTGCAGAGACCGGCAGGCAAAATTTGACCTACGCCGAAGCACTGAAAAGTGAGCGGAAAACTCGCAAGACTGGCGAGAATCTTGGAGAATGGTTGAAAGCACCTGCTTTGATGCTGGTAGAGATGCAGAAACAAACGTCTTTCCGTGTGCTGTTGGCAAAAGTGTTTGCTTTCATCAAAGATCGACTATTCAAAGGGGAGGAAATATTTGTTACAAAAACTAAACATAATTATGTCCCTTGTAAAGTAGTACAGATAATAACGCCGAAAGAAGCACCTGTCGACGGCGTGTTCGATCCGAAAACAGTAAAGTATAAAGTGCAGAAGCTGAGAAATGCTTCAGATACATGGATCACTACTACAGCACAGGCCCGTCGTAAGCGGAATTTGATGAACATGGAAACATTAAAGATATTCATGAGAGAACATACAGTAATAGGCGAGAACTCCATATGCGTAAAACCTGAATCATATAAGAAGTACGTGACGAGTAAAAACGTAACTTTTGACTCGTTTTATGTTGGTAATATGCCGAAATGGGAGCCAGGAAAAAAATTTGCCAAAGGATTAATACAAGCATCAATGGGAAACTATGTAATACATGATGCCGCTAATAAGCAGAGGGAGTTGGAAAATTTGAAAGAAGCGATGGAACGTATGCGTCGTGAGAAAGAAGAAAGGCAAGCAGAACAAGAACGAAAGCGATCGGAATTGATGTCGAAGATCGAGGAAGCTATTGTAAACGTTCTACGCAAATGTGATGACCTTGAACGGAAAGACCAAAAAGTAATACCGCCTTTCAAGCCCGTTAAAACGATTGTGGCGATGAAACACTTCAGTGAATTTCTAATGATACAAGAATTCTTACATTCGTTCACATGCGTTCTTTCGGCATCAGACGTATTTCGCAAAAATATAACTTTCCAACAAATGTGCCGCGCGTTTTTGATTCGAGAAGTGGCAGGACCACTTAGTGATATCTTGCAAGTTCTTATTAGTACAATATTCGCGTTGCAAATCGAAGAGAACAATGATTGCCCAATACGATATATGAAAACAAAAAAAGAAGGATTTTTATGGAAAATGGCCAACAGTGCGATCGACGCACACTTTCATGTTAAAACTTATTACGCACTAGACATGTATGAGTTGCCTATAGACGCACAAACATTAACAGAAATCTTAAGGCTTCACCTATTATCCTCTGGTGCACCAAATGATGAAAGGTCGGAGGCATACAGATACCAATACCGCAACGGATACTCAGTCACCGAAGATCCTGGCCTGTTACTTCGCATTCAGTACCCGCATATTCTTCGAGCCTTGAAAATGTACACGATCTATCAATTGCCCTTCAAAGACATTCTCAAAGTGTTAAATTGCCTAATGGAGCAGATCTTAACATACAATGCAGCTATTGCATTTTTAGAGGAACGCCAGGAGAATTTATCAAAAGTGCGCCACAACATTCGAATGCTACTAGCTCGTGAGAACAAACGTTTGCAGCAAATGCTAATCACAAAGAAAACATTATCTGGAGAGGTTCAATTACAAATGATGGAGCACAAAGATGACTCGGAAAAGAAAATGGAGTTAGAGCGTTGGATGAATAGGAGACTTAAGGAGCAAGAAGAGCAGGATGCTAGAGACCGTGGAAATTTTGAATATGAGCTAAATCAGCTGAATGCAAAAATGTTCGATTATCTAACACTATTGGGTACTGATCGAGCGTATAGAAATTATTATGTTTTTGAATCATTGCCTGGTTTATTTATTGAACACCCAACCGAAAAAGAAATAATTCCGTGCCTGGAAGATCCACCAAAGAACGATAATGAAATAGTTGTAGTACCAAAAGAAAAACATAAGTTGAGAACCTTTTTTTTAAACCGACACAAACAAAATGACAAGGAAAACATGAATAAACCGAGTGAAGCTACATCCTGTTCATTGTCAATTAATGGAGAGTCAATGAAACTCAACGGGTCATCACACTCGCCCGAAAAGGGGTCAACCCATACAAATGAGCTGTACATGTGCTCAGGAGATAAGAAAAATTGTGTAGTGCACGATCCCAGGCATCCATCGCGAATCATGTGGTCCTATATTGATACTAAAGAGGATCTAGATTCTCTCATCGAGTCGCTAAATCCTTTGGGCATTCGCGAATGTGCACTGAAAGAGACGCTAATCAAAATTAAACATAATCTGATACCGCACATGGAAAAGTGTTCTACACAAATTCTAAGCGTGGACATGATAAACCGAGAGCAAAGCGTGAATCAGATGCTAACCGAGACGCAAAAACGATATGCGAATTCGAACTTTGGCTTTCCAGCAAATGCAGACATCAATGAAGTTATGCACTCGACGCTCACGCAGCAAGTACTTGAATTTGAAAGGGATATTAGCGATGGAAACCTCGGAAGGATGAAAGTTTCTGATTTAGAAAGGTGGCGACTCGATCTTTCATGTAATTCTTACAGCAGTCAATGCAAGCAGCTTAAATTCGGACCAGAACATGTTAATGGGAATGAAAGGGATGCTTTTTTGGACCCTGGCACCTGTCTTGGCGATACTGTTGACGTAGAATCAGAAGATAGTGGCGATGAAAATATATCAACACTTGATTCGCCTTCAATTCGCCGAAATGTTT
Source organism: Oxycera nigricornis (assembly GCA_963942545.1). Lineage (NCBI taxonomy): Eukaryota > Metazoa > Arthropoda > Insecta > Diptera > Stratiomyidae > Oxycera > Oxycera nigricornis. The sequence continues at coordinate 32,984 of CAWWDL010000171.1, read as the reverse complement.
CTAATCTAGCGTCGGCTTTGTTACAAATCGAACAATGCATTGAAAAAAAATTTCTTAAGGAACCATTTGGCATTAAGACAGAATTAAAAGACCGGTGCGAAATGGAAGCGAAAATGGCGGCATGTCGGGCAAAACTCGAGCAATGGGAGTTGTCTCTGATGAATTCAACTAGCTACTCACAAGTATACAAAAGCTTCTTTAGAGATATGACAGCAGTCAATAACTTTCTTTTATATTTGTCAGATTTTTCTTCACATCAATATTTTATCAGACGCTGTAAAATGGAACAAGTCAAGCATGAAATCGAGTTGCTTAATATGTCGAAGACGGGGTGACGCGGACAAACTATTGCTTTGTGATGAATGTAACGCTGGCACTCATATGTTCTGCATGAAACCTAAATTGAAGGTATGATCCCGACAGTCTTTAAATTCAGTCATTAAGCGTAAGTAATTAACGCCGCCTGAAAGGAAATTGTTTTTAATGAGTTAGTACTGAGGAAATGTTTTTACATTTGATTGGTAGTGCATGCCTATAGAAGTTTTTGAAAGCTAATAAACTCTACGTGGTTACATATAATTCAACTCTTACGCGCCTAACGTTAATGGGGCACTAACTATAGGTTTGTTTGTTAAAAAGAGATTTGTTAGTAGCAGGCAATTGGTCCGATGAATATTTCTCTTTTATTAATATAGCTTGTTTTCTTTTCTATACAGAAAGTGCCCGAGGGCAATTGGTACTGTTTTCGTTGTGAAATAAAGCTCGGAGTAAATAAGTCCGAAGAAAAACAGCAGCTGAAAGCAAAGAAAGTATTTTCTATGGAGGAAGAAGAGGAATATAAAGGAAAAAAGGAGAGTGACGAAGACTCAATTAAAATCGATGGCCAGCACTCAACTGAAATCAAGAAACAAATTTTTGGCAAGAAAACAGGCAGACACATGCTGAGCAGGAGTGACGAGGAAGAAAATGAGCGAACAAGCGATGACGAGCCCTTAAACAATTATAAAATGCATACCGGACGCAAAAACAAGCAAATATCTCTACAAAAAAATCTGTTGAAGCAAGCTAACCACAGCGAATGTGATAATAATAGTGCAAATAGCGATAATGAGCCACTGAGGTCGAGTAGCTCATTTTATAAAAGAAACAAAAAACAGTTAAGAAAGAATAAAGGTGTGGCAGGAAAAGTTTTAGCTGAGATTGAAAATGATGAGAAGAATAGTTCGACTAGCGATGAAGAGGACAGTAGACCGTTGGTCGTAAGAAATGAACTTCAAGAAATAAGCAAAGCTTTAAATACCGGTGACACAATAAAACCAAGACAAAACTGTACAATTATGGAATGTAGTGACGAAGATGAAAACAAAAGGCCGATTCTAAAAAACGGAAGCAAAAGAGAAGAGAAAGCTACTATCAAAAGAAATGAATGCATTGAAGAAGTATATGCCGGTAATATGAGTAATGGAAAAGGAGACATAGATGAGTACGATATAAGCAATAAAAATTTCGTTTGAGATATATTAACAATTTCATCATAGAGAAACTTGTAAGTGTTGCAATTCGCAGAATGCAGACTTATCTTGTCATGCATGTAAAGATTGCTATCATTTGGAGTGTATTGGGATACGAAGAGTACCTCGGGGCAACTGGTTATGCTTGCGGTGCAAGAGACAGGAAGAGAAAAAACGAAAATTAGTTGATTCTGGTATATATATGTGTAACTAGCTTCGAATAAACAATATAGACCTTCTATTTAGAATCGGAATCAAGTAATGACGTTTCATCCAACCAAAGCTATTTTGGCAACAAGAAGAAGCGTTCTCGACGTAATAATCAGAAGGGAAGTTTGTCAGCATCAAATGATGAGTTAAGCAAAAATAACAATACTTTCCGTCGGATGCGCCGCACGGATGAATCTCTAAAGTTGGATACAATCGCGTTGTATGGCCTTCTTGACCAAATAATGAAGCACGAAGATGCGTGGCCATTTTTACGACCAGTCTCTCAAAGCGAAGTACCTGATTACCATATGATAATCAAAAATCCCATGGATTTCGCTAGAATAAAGTCCAATTTGAATATGTGTCGTTACAGTACAAATGAGGAAGTGATTCGAGACATTCAATTGGTATTCAGTAATTGTGACACGTACAACAGTCAAGGAAACGACATTTACAGGTAAAACTTAATAAGCGCACGAATAATGTTCTAAATAGACTTTCTTTTAAGAGCTGGAGCGTCACTGGAGTGCTTTGTGGCAAGGAAGTGCCAAGAGTTAAATTTGAAATTTACGCCTAGTGATATGATCGATAAAGCAGAATGTAAAAAAAATTAAATTTACCCTTTCCATTAAAAAACGAATTCAGTTCTTATCGATTATGTATTTCTAAGTTTTATCAAACAACAGTTAATAGGTAGTAAAATGTAATTTATTCTGCGAAGCTATGCTGTTTCCCTTATAATATTCAAAATGATTTAATGTAATCATTTTTTAGGAAAATATAGAACGTAATACCTGAGTAAGTCAAATTCCGTTGATTAAAATTTTAATGTTTCGCACCGGTGTCTTGTAATTTACTTTTTTTGCATTAGCGTGGCATTATTTGAAATTCTAAACTATTTATGTTTCAGTGGTGAATTTAAGTAACTTCTATGAGTAGTTATTACGTTATTCTGCTTAAGTTTCAAAGTACGTGAAAAATTAGTTTAGGCAAGGCAATTTCAGTTTTTTCTTTAAATTTGTCAAGATTCGGTCGACGCTGTTGCGGAAGACAATTAAATTAAATTTAAAATACCAAATTTCAGTTGTTTATTCTCTCGTTCGTGCTTGTTTTTCGGTAAAATGAGAACTCTGATCGTAAGATCCTTCTCAGGAAATAATAAATATTATTGGCTCTCGAAACTCACTTCAGTGGGTAACTGAACCCTATGTTAGATATTGTGCGACATAACTTTGAAATGAAAACGACGCTAGTCGTTATTAATTTTCTGAACTTATTATTCATCTTTTATAACTTCTCCATCTGATTTTGCTACTTGAGTGCGTGGCAGAACGACTTCGCTGTAATCTTCACTTTCGGTAGAACTTAGTTCATCATCGATCCATAAAGCGGCTTTTCTCTTTTTAGATGTAGACGTACTTGGTTCGAATTTCCTTTTTCCAGCTTTGCAAGTTGCAGAGATATCATTCCGGAGTACTCTCTTCAAACCAACTTCTACTGCGTCACTGATTTTCTCTGTTAGGTCTGATCTAGCACTTTCATACTCAATATCTTTGAAGTCGTGTCTTGGTACTGCCATCAATTTCTCCAGCTTCTTTCTTTTTTTCTCCTTGCATTCAGCTTCACGATCATTTTGCTTCTCTAGCCAGTCTTTAAGCCTCTTTTCTTCGTTGATATCACGCAGCCGACGACCGCTTAGGTCACGGCATGCTTCGCGATTCGTTGTTTTCTCAATTTGCGCTCCAATAGCTCGCAGCATGGATCCAAAGCCGCCTTTGCCTCCATAACATCGGATCTCCGCATAAATGTGACTACTAATAGCATGATCCTTGCTGCTCGCAACTTTTCCGTTGCAAATATAATAGATATCCGGCTTATTCAAACCCTAAAAAATCAATTATCTTTGAAATTAAAAACACACACATACGATTTGAAATAAACTTGCGGTGTTCCTATGTAGATATTCCGTTATTTCCGATAACGTTGTGGCTTCCTGAAAAGTTTTGACTTTCTTCCCGCAGAAATGTAAGCTATAATTCATTTCGTGTGTAAAATCTTTGCAACTACAATTGAGATTTAATTTCTGAAGCCCACATGACGCATGTGGCATCGACATGTGTCACAGTGACAGCACGGCAGAGTGAGTGCGTGCAAGGTTCGGAACAGACGTGTGCGCCCGATGTTGTTGGATGAAATGGCGGAACAAGGCATTGGAATCGAACAGGTTCGTTCGCACGTTAGCGGTTCGTTCCCACTTTAATTAAAATGAAGGATATAATTATTCACACCTTTCAGAATCGAATGTGCGATCATCTGAGTGTGGTGGCCTTCGAAAAGCTGCTGGAGCTCAAAAACCACTTAGGAACTAAAGTCTATAACGAGGCAATCTTCGTTGGCAGGGGGGGCACATCTGGACAAGAGCACTCCGCAACTAAAAGGATGAACAAGAACAGACCCCGTGAAATAAGCTCCAAACGTCCAGTGTCTCTTCTAGGGGCTGCGGCACCTAGTGTGAGACTTTCCAGGGACCCGCGCTTTGACGAAAGATGTGGTGCTTTCATTAAAAGTACCTTCACGACAAACTACGAATTCGTCAGCAATATTCAAAAGAAAGAAATACGAGAACTGAGAGCGAAGGCCAGGAAAACGACAGCGGTAGAGAAGAAAAAACTTTTAACACTAGCCGCTCAAAGATTAGAAAACAAATGTCACGAAGAAAAGAGGCGGAAAGATCGATTGGCAGTGTTACAGAACGAAAGGGTGGAAAACAGACGAACCGAAAATGCAGGGAAAAAACAATGGCAAAAAACTAAAAGTAGCAGATGTTTAGTTTCAGTCGTTTCTGTGATTAGTGTGTTATTTGTTTATTCAAGGTGAGCGGCGACTTAACGAACTTGTCAGTCAATATGAAGAGCTGAAAAAATTGGGAAAACTGGAGAAACATATAGAACGGCGGCGAAAGAAAAACATGGTCAAGGATAGGAAAAGGCTCGCTTGAGATTAGAAACAGCGCGACATTTTTTCCATAAATCTATTGATATATAGGTATACATATACATTAAAGACCAATATTTAGCCAGTGCGCAGCATTTTCGCTTCACGTTTTTCTTGCAGTTCTTTTCGCTGTTCCTCTACCACGATCTTGCGTTCCATCAAAAAGGCGGAATAGTTTTTTGCATCTATTTCTCGAACGATTCTTATTCCACAGGTTCGGGCTATCCCCACCAACATGATACATATTTGCTGCCGTAAAATAATTTTACTTAATCCGTGTTATCCCAGCCTAAGTCGTGCTGAACCACAAAAAATGTGTGTCTTGAATGATTTTTAAAAAGAATCTTAACAGAAAATTCAGTAAATAATGCTAGATTATAGCCTTTTGATTTTTTGTCGTTCGCTACGATAAATTGGCTCAAATAGTAGTGGTATACCTGTAGCGATAACAGTGCGTTGGGTGGATCACCGTGTTTGATCTTAGCAATTTCAAATAAATGCTTAAGTGTGATTTTCCCCGATGTCTCCTTTCCGGGATACATCGCACCACGTTGTATACCTGCGGCCTGTTTTAAGAAAAACGTGGCAGGCGGCATGTGGAAAACCAACTCATATGATCTGTCTGAGTTCACAGATATTCGACAGGGTAGCGGGATTCCTTCCTTAATATCCTTCGTCCGCTCATTGAAGTCCTTACAGAAAGACGCTATATTTATAGAACGCTGAAAAACGGACAAGTTCAATGGAATTTTCATATCTATTATCATACGACTAATGTTCACTGCATGAGGCATTTGAAGATAATATACTTGACCAAGCTGGGGCCCCAAGGGGGGCCCTGCCGCAGCCATCCCGGCCGGTATGTTAGTCCGTAGTTTGGTTGTGTGAACAATTCGATCGGTGAGCTTTTTCATCACTTTCAGCCGTCCCGCAGACTTGGACATCTTCGGTAGGAACTTTGCGACGCTCGTGCCAAAATGCGAGTTAGGTTACGTTTCCTTTCATGTGACAGAAATCTGACAATGGGGTGCAGATGGCATTCCTAGCACATGTAGTAGCAGCTTCAAACTCAGCACGGCCGAAGGTTGTGAGCCTAATGGTGCGTGAAGAGAGACCAAGCCAAGGAACACCAATCGGCGAAGGCTATCGCAACAATTTGGTGATAGAAGAAATGAAACATTAACATCTCTATCGTAACTACTTTCAGGCATAAGAAAATTAAAGTCCAAACGTCAGTGTCACTCAGCGTACAGTGAATGCTTCAGTTTTGTTGATCGCGGGTGGCTGATTAGTTGCTTTGTGTGTTTCTGTTATTAAATAAGCAACGCGTCTGTGTTTCAAGTGCTGGACTTTTTAGAACACTCAAGACTGTTGAAGGACGATTGATTATTTCTTGAAAATCGAGGTAGTATATGGTGCGTAACAAGTCAACGCAACTGGGCAATGGTAGCTCTAGCAGCAGCACGCCAGCCAAGAAAACACACAGGACGAGCGATAGCAGTTGCGAGGATTCTAGCTTGACCGATGATGCATGCGCGGGCCATTCCCGTGGGTCGTCGGTGCACAAGCAAAACAACGTCTACATTGTTTCTTTCCCAATAATATTTCTGTTCAACGTTTTGCGATCGCTAATCTATCAGTTATTTTGTATTTTTCGATATTTGTACAACACAACCACGCGCGTTGTCTATAGACCCGTAAAAAAGCGAGATTGTAATTTGGAAATTGTTGTTGGGACCTCTGAGCACATTCAGCCGCATAATCAATTACTTCGAAGCAACTACAGTCGGCAGCACAGCCAACATAAAAGTCGTGAGCCGCATATGGCAGAACATCGGCAAAGTGCCAGTGGCCCAGGGCCTGGAGATCCTTTACTAGCAAAACAGAAGCACCATCATCGGCGCGCTTTCGAATATATTTCAAAGGCATTAAAAATAGACGAGGAAAATGAAGGTAAGTAAGTCTTCACGCTTATAACGGTGATAGTTTATATGCTATGCTTAATCATTACGTGTTGTCCCGCTTAGGGCGGTTCAAAGATTAGTGTAAGGTGAGGAAAATGTGTGGGATTAAAATGATTGCAAAGTGGCACATTCGACATTAGGTTATCATTCTCTTATAGGGCACAAGGAATTCGCAATAGAATTATATCGCAAAGGCATCAAAGAGTTGGAGGACGGAATAGCTGTAGATTGCTGGAGTGGTCGAGGTGAGGTTTGGGAGCGAGCTCAACGTTTACACGAAAAAATGCAAACAAACCTCTCAATGGCACGCGATCGGTTACACTTTCTAGGTGAGTATATCACGCCTGAAGCTCATTGTTGCGACGTCAAATTTCAACTCACAGTGATGCATGGTATTTTCCAAAAGTTCGATTCAATTAGCGAAGCATGCTGTGCTTAACATTTTTGCTTGTTATTTATGGTTTGACCTAATATTATTTCTTCCTGTTGGCAAAAAATATATTGTAGAGCTGAAGCTGGATGCTAGTCGATTAGAAAATTTTGAATTAAGCAAGCAGTTCATTGAAAGTCGAAAGGGCTTTGTGAACAATGTGACAAAAAGCAAAAGCATGCCACTCACTATTAAAGTACCGTCGCCTAGAGACCAAATCAAGATAGTCAAGCCTCTAATTAGTATTCAAAAAGAAAAAATCGATCATCCACAACGAGTGAGCGAAAAATTTCAATCCGATAATTCTAAACTTGTACTACAACCATCATCAATCAAAGTTAACTATAAAAATCCTATTCCCGGAAAAGACAAAGCTGGATCTTACAGAAATTCAATTGTCACGCAATCTGCCAATAATCCGCTAAGTTCAAAAGGTAAGATCTGAATGGCGACGCGCTGAAAATCAATTAACAAATCAAGCACTTGATATCATAAAAACAGGTCTCGTCTTTCGTTACACATATCTTTTCATGCACTGCTTATATCAAGGTTATTTGCCTTTCCTGTTTAGAAAATTTGAACAATAACAAAGTATCAGAGACTTAGTTTTTGCGCAATTCATGTTCGCATTCCAAAAGCTATGCTCGTATTTTATTTTAATAGTTTCTAAGTGAATTGGTGTAACGTTCGTATTATAGCTTCGGGACGCAAATTAACCGTTGGAAGTAAAAAGCAAGGGAACGTCAACATTGCCAATAAGTCGCAAACACTTCCTCGTAACTTAGGATCAAAAACAATGGCCAATGGAAATAATAATGGGGCACAGCGACAAACCGTAAAAGTTGCAGCGACTCCACCGGCAATGAGAAGACAGCTTTCGGTACATCATTCGCGCAATTCAATGAAACTCTTATAATTTACTTTTGTTTCATCTAGACGGGCCGTAACACTTCGCCTCGCTCGAAAACACCACTTGCGACCACACCGAGTGGATCATCAACTCCAGCTATAAGCGTAAAAGGTGTTGAACCGAAGCTTGTACAGCTAATTTTGGATGAAATTGTAGAGGGAGGAGCGAAAGTAGAATGGTCAGATATAGCTGGGCAAGACACTGCAAAGCAAGCATTACAGGAGATGGTAATTTTACCCTCAGTACGTCCAGAACTATTTACTGGTACGAATGTCATTATTAATAATGATTTCAATTGAAGAGCTTGCAGCCCATATAGAAAATAATTGTTATAAAGTCTCAATATTACTACCACTGTTATCTTTTCTATTGTGAGTTATAATTAGATCTATGAAAGTTCAACTGTATTAGAAATCAACTGGCTTCATTATTGTTTAAATTCCATCAATCTTTCAGTTATAGATTAATCGCTATAAATATTTTGCAGGTCTTCGAGCTCCTGCCAAGGGTTTATTACTTTTTGGTCCCCCAGGGAATGGAAAAACATTACTCGCCCGCGCTGTAGCTACGGAGTGCAGTGCTACGTTTCTGAATATTTCAGCAGCTTCCTTAACGAGTAAATATGTTGGCGACGGAGAGAAATTAGTCCGGGCTCTATTTGCGGTCGCCAGAGAGATGCAGCCGTCTATTATTTTCATAGATGAAGTCGATTCATTGCTTTCGGAACGTAGTTCAAATGAACATGAAGCTTCACGACGTTTGAAAACTGAATTTCTCGTAGAATTCGATGGATTGCCAGGAAATCCTGATAGAGATCGTATCGTTGTTTTGGCAGCTACAAATCGACCACAGGAACTTGACGAAGCCGCGTTGAGGCGATTTTCGAAAAGAGTCTATGTAACGTTGCCTGACAAAGAAACGCGCGAAATTTTACTAAAAAAATTGCTTGAAAAACAGGGTAGTCCATTGGATAGCGACGCTCTGGCAAGGCTATCTGCAGTAACTGAAGGTTATTCAGGGTCAGATTTAACGGCTTTAGCAAAAGACGCTGCATTAGAGCCTATACGCGAACTAAACGTCGAACAGGTCAAATTTCTAGATGTAAATGCGGTACGTGGCATAGCTGAACAAGATTTTTACAATTCGCTCAAACGTATTAGACGATCGGTTGCAACTCAAAGTCTTGTTTCGTATGAAAAATGGTCACAAGATTACGGTGACATTACAATGTAAATGTATATTTTTTGTAATGTTCGCTATAAGAAATTCAATATTTTCACGAATCTATTTTGAAATGAAAAAAGCTTTCTGTTTTGTTCATCATCAAGGCCATCGAAACTTTCAATTACGATTTTTAATTCCATTCTCATTTTGTGGTATATTGAACAATAAATCATTACCATCCATACATTAAACTAATTGATTCACATCCAGGCCCTGATTTGAATAATTTAGTTTGAAATGAAAACGCAAAGAAGAGAGCCTTATTCAACACACTTCAAAAAAATGTTTGCTACTTTTGTAAAAAAAATTGTTGAAATTAGAACTGATTCCTAAAAACACTTGAAATGTTTCTACAGTTCACAATCGAACTAGATTATTCATGTGGCATCAGCGAACCGAAAATGGAATTGTGATGAATCAAAAGGAACGCAGTGAATTGAATAGTTTTAAACTTAAGATATTTCGTGAACATCTCTTACTAGTCGATCTAATTTATTGGTAAATGCTCTAGAAATCTAAGATTTTCAGTTTTGTTCCATGGATTCACAGTCCCAGTGTAAAAGGGCGAGCTATACATATAAGCTTCTGTAAAATAGCATTGGAGCACAAATTGAATGAACATTTTATTTATGTTTCCAATTTAAACTGCTGTAAGTTTAAGAATTTAACAATAAAAGACAATACTTTTTCTCATTTTGTTTGTAATAAACTAGCTTGTCAAAATAAAGTCAATCGTTTTAAAGTCGAAAGCTTCCAAAGACTTTTTATTTCTAGTTTGTAAATTATTCTGAAAAAATTCATTTTACTCTGATTAGATTTCATGGGTGTGCGATGAACAAAGGTTGACACGTAAATTTAAAGAAAATTATCCGTTGTACCACTAACTACTATGGCTGCAAGAAGTACCGCGCCCAGATAGTTCATTGTTCACAACTGATCATCAGTAGGAAAATTTTACGACCACTATTGCTCAATCATCACAAATGATAATTTTTGAAATGGATGGACAGGTTGGCATATTTATAGTCAATTTAAAAAAAATTATTTATTTATTTTCCCTTATCTTAACTTTGTCTACTTTTCCAATAAACAAAATCGCGGGAATGTTTCCCATAAATAGTCATACTATATATACCATACTACATAAGTGGCGAAAATATATCTGCTTGTAATGTTTCTTTTGAAATTATGATCTCAGCCATGTTACTTATTATGCGATCATCTAATTCCAGTATTTTGTTTTCCGCTGTACAAAAAACCTTTGAAAGATATATTTGTTGGGCAATTTTTTCATGTCTCCTATGTTGATGTAGGAAATCGCAACAAATATGTAGATTAACTTCTAACTAGTTGTTCCGAGGCATTCATGTAGTTAGTTATGTAATCAACGCTTCCTGTTAGCGTAACAACTCATCTTTTTAAAAAAAATCTTTTAATTTACAATATTCGTTTTTAAAATCAGTTTACATAGTTTCTCTATCTTCAATAATCCCTTTCGCCTTAGCTTCTCAATTTTTTTATTCACTCTTTTAAATATAAAGATATCACACTATCGTAAAAATTGAAAATATTAAAACAAAACTAAGTAACATTCGATCCACAATCATTTACAATCGCGCCCTAGTTGAATATGTTTGAATTTTCGAGATGTCTAAGGAACTTCTCGCTTGCTTTTCAATTGATTCTATTACAATTAATTTTCATAAATAGCCCGAGCAAACGTTGCTACTAAATAATTACTATTATTTCATATCATCTAAGAAAAGATAATTTTCTTACGTTATGAAATGGTTCATGTAAATATTCAATGTATTATTCCATCGATTCCTTGGCTCATATTCAAAACCACCAAATTTTACAATTTACCGAAACTAATTTACAAAGTTCGACCGCCTATCTTACCGAAAACACTTTGGAATGGATGTCGAATAAAATCTAAGCAATTCAGTATTACAAAAAAACTTGCAGTTCCCTTTGGCTTACGAGAAAAGTGAAGTCTTATGTGGAAATTTCTATTTTAGACTCATTACCGCGGTTACTCCATCTTTCGAGATATTCCTTATGGTTTTTATTCCGTTTAGTTTTGTCAACATTGTTTATTGTTCAACTCCTCCCTATAAACTACATTCTGTTACATCCGCTCTTCATTATTACATGACGCTTCTTAAAAATGCTTTTTGAATATTTCGTTCCAAACCAATATTTCCATAATATTGTTTTTAATGATTAATGTCTTTCCAGCTTTTCTCCATATTGCTTGGTTATTCTGGAAAATTTTCTATAATCTGCACTCTGCACGTTTTATTCTATATTTCACTTTACAAATCAGTTTTTACCAATATTTTTTAGTCGGACTATTGATGAGTTCATTGTGTCTGATACTGCGGCATTGCTGCACTGTACATCATTTGTTGTGTCGCACTGCCATTCGTGGCTGCCGCAGTTGTGACACCGGGCACAGCACCTGGTACACCCCAGGCCACATTAGGCTGTATCATACGATACCCTACAGGAGCAATTAAAAAAATTATCAATTAAGCTGGAGGACGAAACATTAACTCTACCGAACATTAGCTTTGTCCCGAAAACTACAGTACGATATTGCATAAGTTCTTCGTAGAATCAATGAGTTTAGAAATGAATTAGAAAGATAGGTTCTATGCACGCAATTACACAATATTATGTTTGATTTGAATTTGACATTGCAGACTGATAAGTCTGGCGCGCGTGTAAACTTAACAAACTTTGTACATGCCAAACAATCAAAAAATCTACTTTACAAGATCTTTACCTCCGGTTCCTTGCTGAGTAGCTGCGTACGCATAAGGGTAATAGCCTTGTTGCATATACTGCGCCGACATTTGCGCTGCAGGATAACCCTGTTGAAAAGAAGTTAATATTCAAGAAGCGATGGGATTCAATTGTACATACCGTTGGTGCATACCAATATCCCATTTGCTGATAAGCCGCATATGGATATTGTCCTCCTTGCGGAGTAATTATTTGCCCGCCAATGGTTTGTGCATTAGGCACAGTTTGACTAAAAACTACACCGGCTGCTGCATTTCCAGAATTTCCGCCCATCACCATTTCTCCGCCATTTTCCTTGCCCCAAAAGCATTTTACGGCATAGCCGTGCACTTCCGTGTTGTGTGTGACTTCGATTGCGTGTGCTGCCGATTCTTTCGTTGTAAATTTGATGAAAGCGTATCCTTTGTCCTTGAACACTCGCACATCTTGAATCGCACCGAACTGTCCAAAATGTTTGTGCATAAGATCTTCGCTAATCACGTTTGGTGGGAAACCGCCACAATACACAGTTGTGTTTGTTGGACTAGTTTGACTGTACAACTCCTCGTATGTTGCGCGCCCAGACTTTTGACCCGCTTTATTTTGTTCCCGAGGTTGCGGAGGTTTTCTTGTCGACCAGTTTGTTCGTATTGAACGAGAGCCCAGCCATTGCCCGTTCATCGCCTGAATAGCACTTTCAGCTTCGGCCTTTTTCACAAATGAAACAAAAGCATATCCTTTCGACTTCATAGTTTGAGGATCTCGAACGATTCTGCAGTTTGATATCTCTCCGAATGGAGCGAAAGCTCCACGAAGAGTTTCAGTTTCGATTTCAGGGCTTAGATCCCCAACGAATATATGGTGATGTGAACTAGTGTCTGTCTTTGGCTGGTTGCCGGGACTGGTCGCCCAATTCACCTGTTAAGAGCAGTTGCTTTATCCCGCACTTTCAAACACACATATGTACCTACCTTAATTGCTTTGTTCGACAAAAGTCGTTTGTTCATCGCTGTAAGTGCCGTGGCCGCTGATTGATGTGACGTGAACTCTATGAAGGCATATGGATCATTTCCCGGCTCCCTGATTATTTTACAACTTTTAACAGCACCCAACGAATTGAAAACTGTAATAAGAAAGTCTTCAGAGACGGTGTGGTCGAGGTTGCCTACATAAAGCGTTTTTGGTTGCGTCTCATCCATTTTTAGTCATAAATGTTTGTCCCACACACTTCAAGCACAACGTCCCTCGCTAAATAAAATCCGTTTCTTTTCGATTTCAACTGCGGTCCTATAGCAAAAATCGGAACATCCAAGTGCCGATGAAGCTAAGCTCGTGGGGCGAAAACGCTCTGAAATTCTTCGGGTTCGCCACAAAAGAACACTATGCCGTGAAAATGTTTGTAGTTTATAGCGCACAGTTATACAAAAGCCGATCACAGGGCCGAAATCGGCTCAACAAGGTCTTTACCGTATTTCAAAGCGAGTCCGAGTTCCCTTCGTACGGTCTCGAATGTTTCACTCGCTTAGACTTTCAATTCGCCGCGATTTAGACGAGCTGCGCGCGGGGTACAGGGCTGCTCGTAAAGGCGTCTACAAAATTTCTCCCTGAACTAACATGACGTGGCTGCAACTTTCCTTTTTCATTACAAACTTTTGTTTCTCCGGGAACCAGCTATATTAACTGGGATGCTTAGCTACTCCGCGTTAATTTACAAGCACTTTTAGGTTGCGGGCAACCGTAATTCAATTAAATTCGTTGCTTATTGTTCGGTTCTTTTCCAGAGCAAGCTGACTGTCACACTCGGCAGCTTGCCGATAGTACAGATTCACGGGTTCCAACATGGCGGCGCTGTGCCGTCTCCAAATCATTTCGCAGGCTATGCAGTTCCGACTGTGCTGTTTACGCATCCCTTCGAAATTCCCTCGAAAATAAAACATTTTGTCCGATTTCCCGCTGTTCGAAGTGTGTTCAACAGTCACTCCCAGGACCAATTTTTGAGTTCAATTTAATATAAATTTTTAATGTTTTGAACACCACGACCGTTGTACTTCTCTCTATACATATGTAGAAATATTTTCTAGATTCACGAAAACTAACCCGTTCACTTTTGCAGCCAAATAGGCGATTCTGATGCATTTTCGTTTTAAATCGTCTTCGCGTTTAGCTTAGTGTAAACGCCCTATTAAGCTGTCAAAACAAATAACTGTAAACTGTAACTTGTTTTCGTGCTCATTGCGGTGAAGCACTGTCAGAGTCCAATTTCCACTTACAAATTAATTAATTAATTCACGAATAAATAAAATATTGACAACGAAGTAAAGTGAGCATAAAGTAAATCACCAAAAACATAGTTTTGTTAAAGCAAACTCGAATTAATTGGCAGCATTTGAGTAATAATGACAGAGGGAAGTGGCAACAACGTCGAAGTAAGTATGGGAGAAAGTTAACTCCGTTTCAGATGATTTTACTAAGATGCGTACTATTGCATCCCTTCAAGAAATACGTGAAATTGCTTTGGTTTCCAGTTTGGTTATGAGCGCGATCGAAAAAGTCCCTTGAATTCTTGGAGTTTTGAAACCGGATACATCGAATAAAATGCAGGAAAACTAGCGTTGACGTTTTTATTTATTACTTCACAGGACCGGAGTGTTCGGAAACATGATTCTGAGGATGTGATACATGTGTCCAAGCAAATGTTTGATTTAAAAACGACTAAAGGTCAAGTGCTATTTCTCACAGTAACTGTTGTAATTTCCTACTGCGCGCAGCTAATGTCGAAAGATACGCTGTCAAATTTTTTCGCTACAATTTCTTCGCCAGTCACGCTTTCAAATTGTACGAATCACGCGAGCAAGTATTCAATCGTAAATACAGGTCCAAAGTATGCAATTTATGGAAAAAGTAACAATGACCACCACTTAAAACATGTTGAAGCTGTTTTGCATCGCCTTGGTATAAGGAAAGTTGCACTTGATCACGACGATTGGGATGTTTTATGGGCACATGATTATCCTTTTCGTGCGCACGCTCGATTAATGAAAAATCTTAGGCCACACCAAAAAGTCAACCATTTTCCGGGCTGCGGATATATAACTAGTAAGCTAGAACTGTCTACAACGAATGTAGAATGTGTTCCAAAATCGTTTAAGCTTCCGCAACAGCTGCAAGAGTTTCTAGAATATGCCCAAAACCATCCCGATAAGCTTTTTGTACAAAAACATCACGAGCATAGGCAAATAAAAATAGCCAAACCCGATGAGGTCAACCTTAATGCAAATGATACATTCATTCAGGAATTTATACAAAATCCATATTTAGTAGATGGTTACAAATTTGATATTGGTGTATATGTTATAATAACAAGCATTGACCCTTTGCGGGTATATATGTACAAAGGAGACGTACTTTTCCGCTACTGCCCAGAGAAATATCATCCATTTGACTCGCAAAACCTAGCCAAGTATGTAGTTGGTGATGAATATTTGCCTACATGGGAGGTCCCCGCACTAGCTTCCTATTACAATGATTTGGGGTTCGGCATGAAAGATTCATTCGATGCATTTGTGACCAGTCAAAATAGGAATCCAAACATCATTTGGGCGAATGTGGAAAAAGCTATAACATCTATAATCCTAGAAAAAGAAAAAGGAATAATTGAAGCGCTAAAGCACTACAGGTCCAAACGAAACTACTTTGAAATGATTCGTTTTGATTTAATAGTTGACAACGAATTCAACGCTTATTTAATGGAAGCTAACATGAGTCCTAACTTATCTTCTGCGCACTTTAAAATGAACACTTTGCTGTACGAGCAAGTGTTGTACAGTTTGTTCAACCTAGTTGGCATTGGGATGCCCATACGAAGAAACTCACTAAGGAGAAGGTAGGCATATCATAACTTCAAATTATACTTACTTCAATTTTCATTCCACGAAGGACATCTAATATTGAAGAAATGATATCAGCTGGAAAAAATTTGATGGTTAACCCAAACGCATGTGCAGCATCACCCTGCACCGAATCCTGTGATGTAATTGAATGTAAATTGTGCAAGCCGTGTTTATCAGATGACAATCTATTGAACTTACACGCTGCATTTAGGGAGCACATGCAAAGAGCGGATACCAAGCGGATATTTCCGACTCCGATAGTAACTTAAAAATAAACATTTCAATCTGATGCAATCAATTCATGATATCTTCTTTCAGGTCGATGCGAAAAGCTACGATATAAAAGCTAGCACAGTCAATCTCACAAACGCCAATCAAATTATGGCACTTTTTTTTTACTCGAAGTGCCTTAGAGAGCCATCTTGGTGCTCGTAAAAATTAAGAATTCAAATACTATTGTGTTGAGGTATAATCTCTTTTGAAGGCCGAGAAACAAATGTTAACAGTATTGTTTTTAAATTATTAAATATACATTTTTTCAATTGCTTGTTCACTACTGTTGGGTTCACTCGTTTCTGGCACTGATTTAGGGGCTAGGTAAGTTTGCTATTATGAAGTGATTGATTTCTACCATGTATTTATTTATAAAAGCCGTTACTGTAACTGAGGGTTCGAATAAATCGATAGCCGTTTTTGAAACTGCAAAATTGATTAGGTATGTTTATCGAAGATTCCAAGTAAAGAATGGTGTGGACATCTTGGCGTCATCCTGAATGACGATTTCTATGCAGAAAAGGATTCTGAAAAATAAAAAATTCTCCGTCATATTGGTAAATATACAAGCTGCGCAAAATCTCTTTTCGCGACAACTACCAATTAGATCCTTACAAATTTGGTAGCAAAAGAAAGGATATAGTGTTTGCTAACTACTCCCAGATGAGTTAGTGGCGGCAACACACGATATTTATGCAGAAAAGGATTCTCAAAAATAAAGAATTCTCCGTCATATTGGTAAATGTACAGGCTGCGACAAATCTCTTTTCTCAACAACTACCCATTAGATCCTTACAAAATTGGTAGCCAAAGAAAGCATATAAAGTTTGCTAACTGCCTACAGTCAAGTTGCTAACTGCTTACAGTCAAGTTGCTAACTGCTTACAGTCAAGTTGCTAACGGCTTACAGTCAAGTTTTCCGTAAAATTGGTAAAAATACCAGTTGCGCAACAGTTTTTTCTTGCGCAACTACTGAAGTGAGCTTTACCAAAATGACCTCAAAACGAAGGATACAACGTTTGCTTAAGCATCACAGCAAAAATTGGAGTGCCAATCAACGATTTCCATGCGAAAAAAGTATTCCGCGGATGCACTGAAATGTATCGAATTCACCGTGAAATTGGTAAAAATACTAGTCGCGCAACATTTTTTTTCTGGCACAACTACTGAAGTGAGCTTTGCCAAAATGACTTGAAAACAAAGCATGCAATATTTGCTCAAGGAGCGCCGCAAAAATGGCAACGCCAATCAACGATTTCCATGCGAAAAAAATACTCCGCGGATGCACTGAAATGTATAGAATCTCCGTGAAATTGGTAAAAATACCTCTTGCGCGACATTTTTTTCTGGCACAACTATTAGAGTGAGCTTTACCAAAATGTCTTTAAAACAAAGGATACGAAGTCCACTCAAGGACCACAGCAAAAATGTCGGCGCCAATCAACGATTTCCATGCGAAAAAAATATTCCGCGGAAGCACTGAAATGTATAGAATCTCCGTGAAATTGGTAAAAATACCTCTTGCGCGACATTTTTTTCTTGCATAACTATGACCTCAAATGAAAGGATACAATGTTCGCTACACGATCACAATAAAAATTCTTGTAGGGATCAACGATTTCCATGCGAAAAAAATATTCCGAGGATGCATTGAAATGTATGTAACATTGGTAAAAATACTAGTTGTTCATTCATCTTACACTAATTGGGATTGGTAAAAGCAAAATAACATTAGCACCATTCTCTACTGCATTTTAGGAACAGGAATGGACGAAAATACGTGGACAAGCATCAGTTTTATTCTGCCACATTTCTTGTTCCGAAACACAAACTTTTTGCAGGGACGGTACTCCCGAGACGCACTATACAATAGACATAATTGTGGAATGCAAGTGAATGTACGCACCATTCAATAGTCATAATTTTGGAATGTAAGTGTATGCACGCACCATACAATAGACATAATTGTGGAATGCAAGTGAATGCACGCACCATACAATAGACATAATTATGGAATGCAAGTGAATACACGCACCATACAATAGACATAATTGTGGAATGCAAGTGAATACACGCACCATACAATAGACATAACCGAGCCGCCGTAATTAAACTGGCAGCTGACACCAAACGTCTGACTGGCAGCTGGCAGGTGAAATGTCTTTTGTCAATAGATCAGCTGTCACCTTGCAAATGTTGAAAATTGTGTTCTTAAAAGTCTGTATCTTTATCTTTCTAGAATTGAAATTGTCTAAAATCGTGGACGCATGGCCGGCCTGAGGTTGGCCGACTACAACGAACAGTGATGGAGATCATTAATTTGGCGAAGAATTTCAGTAAGGCTGTTCGATGTTGTCGAAGACAAAAAGGAAATTACCACCGAACAGCTAACGATTAAGAAGGTGGGCAAACAGGACCCAAAGCAACATTTCGAAGAAAAGTCGGCAACGTTATGCAAAATAATATCGGGCAGGCGTTTCTAGGAACATTTGCCCGCAACTTTCCAGCAAACTTTTGAAGCTACACTTTCCAGTAACATTTTCTAGCAACGCTTTGCAGCAACATTTCCTGGCAACTTTTAACAGCAACATTTCTTGGCAACATTTCTTGGCAACATTTTCTAGCAACATTTTCTGGCAACATTTTCTAGCAACATTTCTTAGCAACATTTTCTAGCAACATTTTCTAGCAACATTTCTTAGCAACATTTCTTAGCAACATTTTCTAGCAACATTTTCTAGCAACATTTCTTAGCAACATTTTCTAGCAACATTTTCTAGCAACATTTTCTAGCAACATTTCTTAGCAACATTTTCTAGCAACATTTTCTGGCAACATTTTCTTATTGTTTTTGCAAACATCTGGAAAAAGAGTGAGATACTGAAAATAAAGAGGAACTTAAAAGAGGTATACGTCACCGAAGATTTTCCGAAAGAAGTACTAGAAAAGCGAAAAGAATTAAAGCCAAAACTTATAGAAGAACGTGCAAAAGGAAATTTTGCGTACATAAAATACGATCCATTGATAGTTAAAGAGGGAAATCAAAATAAAGAGAGAAAAATAAAAATTTCAGTAAGGCTGTTCGATGTTGTCGAAGACAAAAAGGAAATTACCACCGAACAGCTAACGATTAAGAAGGTGGGCAAACAGGACCCAAAGCAACATTTCGAAGAAAAGTCGGCAACGTTATGCAAAATAATATCGGGCAGGCGTTTCTAGGAACATTTGCCCGCAACTTTCCAGCAAACTTTTGAAGCTACACTTTCCAGTAACATTTTCTAGCAACGCTTTGCAGCAACATTTCCTGGCAACTTTTAACAGCAACATTTCTTGGCAACATTTCTTGGCAACATTTTCTAGCAACATTTTCTGGCAACATTTTCTAGCAACATTTCTTAGCAACATTTTCTAGCAACATTTTCTAGCAACATTTCTTAGCAACATTTCTTAGCAACATTTTCTAGCAACATTTTCTAGCAACATTTCTTAGCAACATTTTCTAGCAACATTTTCTAGCAACATTTTCTAGCAACATTTCTTAGCAACATTTTCTAGCAACATTTTCTGGCAACATTTTCTTATTGTTTTTGCAAACATCTGGAAAAAGAGTGAGATACTGAAAATAAAGAGGAACTTAAAAGAGGTATACGTCACCGAAGATTTTCCGAAAGAAGTACTAGAAAAGCGAAAAGAATTAAAGCCAAAACTTATAGAAGAACGTGCAAAAGGAAATTTTGCGTACATAAAATACGATCAATTGATAGTTAAAGAGGGAAATCAAAATAAAGAGAGAAAAATAAAAATTTCAGTAAGGCTGTTCGATGTTGTCGAAGACAAAAAGGAAATTACCACCGAACAGCTAACGATTAAGAAGGTGGGCAAACAGGACCCAAAGCAACATTTCGAAGAAAAGTCGGCAACGTTATGCAAAATAATATCGGGCAGGCGTTTCTAGGAACATTTGCCCGCAACTTTCCAGCAAACTTTTGAAGCTACACTTTCCAGTAACATTTTCTAGCAACGCTTTGCAGCAACATTTCCTGGCAACTTTTAACAGCAACATTTCTTGGCAACATTTCTTGGCAACATTTTCTAGCAACATTTTCTGGCAACATTTTCTAGCAACATTTCTTAGCAACATTTTCTAGCAACATTTTCTAGCAACATTTCTTAGCAACATTTCTTAGCAACATTTTCTAGCAACATTTTCTAGCAACATTTCTTAGCAACATTTTCTAGCAACATTTTCTAGCAACATTTCTTAGCAACATTTTCTAGCAACATTTTCTGGCAACATTTTCTTATTGTTTTTGCAAACATCTGGAAAAAGAGTGAGATACTGAAAATAAAGAGGAACTTAAAAGAGGTATACGTCACCGAAGATTTTCCGAAAGAAGTACTAGAAAAGCGAAAAGAATTAAAGCCAAAACTTATAGAAGAACGTGCAAAAGGAAATTTTGCGTACATAAAATACGATCAATTGATAGTTAAAGAGGGAAATCAAAATAAAGAGAGAAAAATAAAAATTTCAGTAAGGCTGTTCGATGTTGTCGAAGACAAAAAGGAAATTACCACCGAACAGCTAACGATTAAGAAGGTGGGCAAACAGGACCCAAAGCAACATTTCGAAGAAAAGTCGGCAACGTTATGCAAAATAATATCGGGCAGGCGTTTCTAGGAACATTTGCCCGCAACTTTCCAGCAAACTTTTGAAGCTACACTTTCCAGTAACATTTTCTAGCAACGCTTTGCAGCAACATTTCCTGGCAACTTTTAACAGCAACATTTCTTGGCAACATTTCTTGGCAACATTTTCTAGCAACATTTTCTGGCAACATTTTCTAGCAACATTTCTTAGCAACATTTTCTAGCAACATTTTCTAGCAACATTTCTTAGCAACATTTCTTAGCAACATTTTCTAGCAACATTTTCTAGCAACATTTCTTAGCAACATTTTCTAGCAACATTTTCTAGCAACATTTTCTAGCAACATTTCTTAGCAACATTTTCTAGCAACATTTTCTGGCAACATTTTCTTATTGTTTTTGCAAACATCTGGAAAAAGAGTGAGATACTGAAAATAAAGAGGAACTTAAAAGAGGTATACGTCACCGAAGATTTTCCGTAAGAAGTACTAGAAAAGCGAAAAGAATTAAAGCCAAAACTTATAGAAGAACGTGCAAAAGGAAATTTTGCGTACATAAAATACGATCAATTGATAGTTAAAGAGGGAAATCAAAATAAAGAGAGAAAAATAAAAATTTCAGTAAGGCTGTTCGATGTTGTCGAAGACAAAAAGGAAATTACCACCGAACAGCTAACGATTAAGAAGGTGGGCAAACAGGACCCAAAGCAACATTTCGAAGAAAAGTCGGCAACGTTATGCAAAATAATATCGGGCAGGCGTTTCTAGGAACATTTGCCCGCAACTTTCCAGCAAACTTTTGAAGCTACACTTTCCAGTAACATTTTCTAGCAACGCTTTGCAGCAACATTTCCTGGCAACTTTTAACAGCAACATTTCTTGGCAACATTTCTTGGCAACATTTTCTAGCAACATTTTCTGGCAACATTTTCTAGCAACATTTCTTAGCAACATTTTCTAGCAACATTTTCTAGCAACATTTCTTAGCAACATTTCTTAGCAACATTTTCTAGCAACATTTTCTAGCAACATTTCTTAGCAACATTTTCTAGCAACATTTTCTAGCAACATTTTCTAGCAACATTTCTTAGCAACATTTTCTAGCAACATTTTCTGGCAACATTTTCTTATTGTTTTTGCAAACATCTGGAAAAAGAGTGAGATACTGAAAATAAAGAGGAACTTAAAAGAGGTATACGTCACCGAAGATTTTCCGAAAGAAGTACTAGAAAAGCGAAAAGAATTAAAGCCAAAACTTATAGAAGAACGTGCAAAAGGAAATTTTGCGTACATAAAATACGATCAATTGATAGTTAAAGAGGGAAATCAAAATAAAGAGAGAAAAATAAAAATTTCAGTAAGGCTGTTCGATGTTGTCGAAGACAAAAAGGAAATTACCACCGAACAGCTAACGATTAAGAAGGTGGGCAAACAGGACCCAAAGCAACATTTCGAAGAAAAGTCGGCAACGTTATGCAAAATAATATCGGGCAGGCGTTTCTAGGAACATTTGCCCGCAACTTTCCAGCAAACTTTTGAAGCTACACTTTCCAGTAACATTTTCTAGCAACGCTTTGCAGCAACATTTCCTGGCAACTTTTAACAGCAACATTTCTTGGCAACATTTCTTGGCAACATTTTCTAGCAACATTTTCTGGCAACATTTTCTAGCAACATTTCTTAGCAACATTTTCTAGCAACATTTTCTAGCAACATTTCTTAGCAACATTTCTTAGCAACATTTTCTAGCAACATTTTCTAGCAACATTTCTTAGCAACATTTTCTAGCAACATTTTCTAGCAACATTTTCTAGCAACATTTCTTAGCAACATTTTCTAGCAACATTTTCTGGCAACATTTTCTTATTGTTTTTGCAAACATCTGGAAAAAGAGTGAGATACTGAAAATAAAGAGGAACTTAAAAGAGGTATACGTCACCGAAGATTTTCCGAAAGAAGTACTAGAAAAGCGAAAAGAATTAAAGCCAAAACTTATAGAAGAACGTGCAAAAGGAAATTTTGCGTACATAAAATACGATCAATTGATAGTTAAAGAGGGAAATCAAAATAAAGAGAGAAAAATAAAAATTTCAGTAAGGCTGTTCGATGTTGTCGAAGACAAAAAGGAAATTACCACCGAACAGCTAACGATTAAGAAGGTGGGCAAACAGGACCCAAAGCAACATTTCGAAGAAAAGTCGGCAACGTTATGCAAAATAATATCGGGCAGGCGTTTCTAGGAACATTTGCCCGCAACTTTCCAGCAAACTTTTGAAGCTACACTTTCCAGTAACATTTTCTAGCAACGCTTTGCAGCAACATTTCCTGGCAACTTTTAACAGCAACATTTCTTGGCAACATTTCTTGGCAACATTTTCTAGCAACATTTTCTGGCAACATTTTCTAGCAACATTTCTTAGCAACATTTTCTAGCAACATTTTCTAGCAACATTTCTTAGCAACATTTCTTAGCAACATTTTCTAGCAACATTTTCTAGCAACATTTCTTAGCAACATTTTCTAGCAACATTTTCTAGCAACATTTTCTAGCAACATTTCTTAGCAACATTTTCTAGCAACATTTTCTGGCAACATTTTCTTATTGTTTTTGCAAACATCTGGAAAAAGAGTGAGATACTGAAAATAAAGAGGAACTTAAAAGAGGTATACGTCACCGAAGATTTTCCGAAAGAAGTACTAGAAAAGCGAAAAGAATTAAAGCCAAAACTTATAGAAGAACGTGCAAAAGGAAATTTTGCGTACATAAAATACGATCAATTGATAGTTAAAGAGGGAAATCAAAATAAAGAGAGAAAAATAAAAATTTCAGTAAGGCTGTTCGATGTTGTCGAAGACAAAAAGGAAATTACCACCGAACAGCTAACGATTAAGAAGGTGGGCAAACAGGACCCAAAGCAACATTTCGAAGAAAAGTCGGCAACGTTATGCAAAATAATATCGGGCAGGCGTTTCTAGGAACATTTGCCCGCAACTTTCCAGCAAACTTTTGAAGCTACACTTTCCAGTAACATTTTCTAGCAACGCTTTGCAGCAACATTTCCTGGCAACTTTTAACAGCAACATTTCTTGGCAACATTTCTTGGCAACATTTTCTAGCAACATTTTCTGGCAACATTTTCTAGCAACATTTCTTAGCAACATTTTCTAGCAACATTTTCTAGCAACATTTCTTAGCAACATTTCTTAGCAACATTTTCTAGCAACATTTTCTAGCAACATTTCTTAGCAACATTTTCTAGCAACATTTTCTAGCAACATTTTCTAGCAACATTTCTTAGCAACATTTTCTAGCAACATTTTCTGGCAACATTTTCTTATTGTTTTTGCAAACATCTGGAAAAAGAGTGAGATACTGAAAATAAAGAGGAACTTAAAAGAGGTATACGTCACCGAAGATTTTCCGAAAGAAGTACTAGAAAAGCGAAAAGAATTAAAGCCAAAACTTATAGAAGAACGTGCAAAAGGAAATTTTGCGTACATAAAATACGATCAATTGATAGTTAAAGAGGGAAATCAAAATAAAGAGAGAAAAATAAAAATTTCAGTAAGGCTGTTCGATGTTGTCGAAGACAAAAAGGAAATTACCACCGAACAGCTAACGATTAAGAAGGTGGGCAAACAGGACCCAAAGCAACATTTCGAAGAAAAGTCGGCAACGTTATGCAAAATAATATCGGGCAGGCGTTTCTAGGAACATTTGCCCGCAACTTTCCAGCAAACTTTTGAAGCTACACTTTCCAGTAACATTTTCTAGCAACGCTTTGCAGCAACATTTCCTGGCAACTTTTAACAGCAACATTTCTTGGCAACATTTCTTGGCAACATTTTCTAGCAACATTTTCTGGCAACATTTTCTAGCAACATTTCTTAGCAACATTTTCTAGCAACATTTTCTAGCAACATTTCTTAGCAACATTTCTTAGCAACATTTTCTAGCAACATTTTCTAGCAACATTTCTTAGCAACATTTTCTAGCAACATTTTCTGGCAACATTTTCTTATTGTTTTTGCAAACATCTGGAAAAAGAGTGAGATACTGAAAATAAAGAGGAACTTAAAAGAGGTATACGTCACCGAAGATTTTCCGAAAGAAGTACTAGAAAAGCGAAAAGAATTAAAGCCAAAACTTATAGAAGAACGTGCAAAAGGAAATTTTGCGTACATAAAATACGATCAATTGATAGTTAAAGAGGGAAATCAAAATAAAGAGAGAAAAATAAAAATTTCAGTAAGGCTGTTCGATGTTGTCGAAGACAAAAAGGAAATTACCACCGAACAGCTAACGATTAAGAAGGTGGGCAAACAGGACCCAAAGCAACATTTCGAAGAAAAGTCGGCAACGTTATGCAAAATAATATCGGGCAGGCGTTTCTAGGAACATTTGCCCGCAACTTTCCAGCAAACTTTTGAAGCTACACTTTCCAGTAACATTTTCTAGCAACGCTTTGCAGCAACATTTCCTGGCAACTTTTAACAGCAACATTTCTTGGCAACATTTCTTGGCAACATTTTCTAGCAACATTTTCTGGCAACATTTTCTAGCAACATTTCTTAGCAACATTTTCTAGCAACATTTTCTAGCAACATTTCTTAGCAACATTTCTTAGCAACATTTTCTAGCAACATTTTCTAGCAACATTTCTTAGCAACATTTTCTAGCAACATTTTCTAGCAACATTTTCTAGCAACATTTCTTAGCAACATTTTCTAGCAACATTTTCTGGCAACATTTTCTTATTGTTTTTGCAAACATCTGGAAAAAGAGTGAGATACTGAAAATAAAGAGGAACTTAAAAGAGGTATACGTCACCGAAGATTTTCCGAAAGAAGTACTAGAAAAGCGAAAAGAATTAAAGCCAAAACTTATAGAAGAACGTGCAAAAGGAAATTTTGCGTACATAAAATACGATCAATTGATAGTTAAAGAGGGAAATCAAAATAAAGAGAGAAAAATAAAAATTTCAGTAAGGCTGTTCGATGTTGTCGAAGACAAAAAGGAAATTACCACCGAACAGCTAACGATTAAGAAGGTGGGCAAACAGGACCCAAAGCAACATTTCGAAGAAAAGTCGGCAACGTTATGCAAAATAATATCGGGCAGGCGTTTCTAGGAACATTTGCCCGCAACTTTCCAGCAAACTTTTGAAGCTACACTTTCCAGTAACATTTTCTAGCAACGCTTTGCAGCAACATTTCCTGGCAACTTTTAACAGCAACATTTCTTGGCAACATTTCTTGGCAACATTTTCTAGCAACATTTTCTGGCAACATTTTCTAGCAACATTTCTTAGCAACATTTTCTAGCAACATTTTCTAGCAACATTTCTTAGCAACATTTCTTAGCAACATTTTCTAGCAACATTTTCTAGCAACATTTCTTAGCAACATTTTCTAGCAACATTTTCTAGCAACATTTTCTAGCAACATTTCTTAGCAACATTTTCTAGCAACATTTTCTGGCAACATTTTCTTATTGTTTTTGCAAACATCTGGAAAAAGAGTGAGATACTGAAAATAAAGAGGAACTTAAAAGAGGTATACGTCACCGAAGATTTTCCGAAAGAAGTACTAGAAAAGCGAAAAGAATTAAAGCCAAAACTTATAGAAGAACGTGCAAAAGGAAATTTTGCGTACATAAAATACGATCAATTGATAGTTAAAGAGGGAAATCAAAATAAAGAGAGAAAAATAAAAATTTCAGTAAGGCTGTTCGATGTTGTCGAAGACAAAAAGGAAATTACCACCGAACAGCTAACGATTAAGAAGGTGGGCAAACAGGACCCAAAGCAACATTTCGAAGAAAAGTCGGCAACGTTATGCAAAATAATATCGGGCAGGCGTTTCTAGGAACATTTGCCCGCAACTTTCCAGCAAACTTTTGAAGCTACACTTTCCAGTAACATTTTCTAGCAACGCTTTGCAGCAACATTTCCTGGCAACTTTTAACAGCAACATTTCTTGGCAACATTTCTTGGCAACATTTTCTAGCAACATTTTCTGGCAACATTTTCTAGCAACATTTCTTAGCAACATTTTCTAGCAACATTTTCTAGCAACATTTCTTAGCAACATTTCTTAGCAACATTTTCTAGCAACATTTTCTAGCAACATTTCTTAGCAACATTTTCTAGCAACATTTTCTAGCAACATTTTCTAGCAACATTTCTTAGCAACATTTTCTAGCAACATTTTCTGGCAACATTTTCTTATTGTTTTTGCAAACATCTGGAAAAAGAGTGAGATACTGAAAATAAAGAGGAACTTAAAAGAGGTATACGTCACCGAAGATTTTCCGAAAGAAGTACTAGAAAAGCGAAAAGAATTAAAGCCAAAACTTATAGAAGAACGTGCAAAAGGAAATTTTGCGTACATAAAATACGATCAATTGATAGTTAAAGAGGGAAATCAAAATAAAGAGAGAAAAATAAAAATTTCAGTAAGGCTGTTCGATGTTGTCGAAGACAAAAAGGAAATTACCACCGAACAGCTAACGATTAAGAAGGTGGGCAAACAGGACCCAAAGCAACATTTCGAAGAAAAGTCGGCAACGTTATGCAAAATAATATCGGGCAGGCGTTTCTAGGAACATTTGCCCGCAACTTTCCAGCAAACTTTTGAAGCTACACTTTCCAGTAACATTTTCTAGCAACGCTTTGCAGCAACATTTCCTGGCAACTTTTAACAGCAACATTTCTTGGCAACATTTCTTGGCAACATTTTCTAGCAACATTTTCTGGCAACATTTTCTAGCAACATTTCTTAGCAACATTTTCTAGCAACATTTTCTAGCAACATTTCTTAGCAACATTTCTTAGCAACATTTTCTAGCAACATTTTCTAGCAACATTTCTTAGCAACATTTTCTAGCAACATTTTCTAGCAACATTTTCTAGCAACATTTCTTAGCAACATTTTCTAGCAACATTTTCTGGCAACATTTTCTTATTGTTTTTGCAAACATCTGGAAAAAGAGTGAGATACTGAAAATAAAGAGGAACTTAAAAGAGGTATACGTCACCGAAGATTTTCCGAAAGAAGTACTAGAAAAGCGAAAAGAATTAAAGCCAAAACTTATAGAAGAACGTGCAAAAGGAAATTTTGCGTACATAAAATACGATCAATTGATAGTTAAAGAGGGAAATCAAAATAAAGAGAGAAAAATAAAAATTTCAGTAAGGCTGTTCGATGTTGTCGAAGACAAAAAGGAAATTACCACCGAACAGCTAACGATTAAGAAGGTGGGCAAACAGGACCCAAAGCAACATTTCGAAGAAAAGTCGGCAACGTTATGCAAAATAATATCGGGCAGGCGTTTCTAGGAACATTTGCCCGCAACTTTCCAGCAAACTTTTGAAGCTACACTTTCCAGTAACATTTTCTAGCAACGCTTTGCAGCAACATTTCCTGGCAACTTTTAACAGCAACATTTCTTGGCAACATTTCTTGGCAACATTTTCTAGCAACATTTTCTGGCAACATTTTCTAGCAACATTTCTTAGCAACATTTTCTAGCAACATTTTCTAGCAACATTTCTTAGCAACATTTCTTAGCAACATTTTCTAGCAACATTTTCTAGCAACATTTCTTAGCAACATTTTCTAGCAACATTTTCTAGCAACATTTTCTAGCAACATTTCTTAGCAACATTTTCTAGCAACATTTTCTGGCAACATTTTCTTATTGTTTTTGCAAACATCTGGAAAAAGAGTGAGATACTGAAAATAAAGAGGAACTTAAAAGAGGTATACGTCACCGAAGATTTTCCGAAAGAAGTACTAGAAAAGCGAAAAGAATTAAAGCCAAAACTTATAGAAGAACGTGCAAAAGGAAATTTTGCGTACATAAAATACGATCAATTGATAGTTAAAGAGGGAAATCAAAATAAAGAGAGAAAAATAAAAATTTCAGTAAGGCTGTTCGATGTTGTCGAAGACAAAAAGGAAATTACCACCGAACAGCTAACGATTAAGAAGGTGGGCAAACAGGACCCAAAGCAACATTTCGAAGAAAAGTCGGCAACGTTATGCAAAATAATATCGGGCAGGCGTTTCTAGGAACATTTGCCCGCAACTTTCCAGCAAACTTTTGAAGCTACACTTTCCAGTAACATTTTCTAGCAACGCTTTGCAGCAACATTTCCTGGCAACTTTTAACAGCAACATTTCTTGGCAACATTTCTTGGCAACATTTTCTAGCAACATTTTCTGGCAACATTTTCTAGCAACATTTCTTAGCAACATTTTCTAGCAACATTTTCTAGCAACATTTCTTAGCAACATTTCTTAGCAACATTTTCTAGCAACATTTTCTAGCAACATTTCTTAGCAACATTTTCTAGCAACATTTTCTAGCAACATTTTCTAGCAACATTTCTTAGCAACATTTTCTAGCAACATTTTCTGGCAACATTTTCTTATTGTTTTTGCAAACATCTGGAAAAAGAGTGAGATACTGAAAATAAAGAGGAACTTAAAAGAGGTATACGTCACCGAAGATTTTCCGAAAGAAGTACTAGAAAAGCGAAAAGAATTAAAGCCAAAACTTATAGAAGAACGTGCAAAAGGAAATTTTGCGTACATAAAATACGATCAATTGATAGTTAAAGAGGGAAATCAAAATAAAGAGAGAAAAATAAAAATTTCAGTAAGGCTGTTCGATGTTGTCGAAGACAAAAAGGAAATTACCACCGAACAGCTAACGATTAAGAAGGTGGGCAAACAGGACCCAAAGCAACATTTCGAAGAAAAGTCGGCAACGTTATGCAAAATAATATCGGGCAGGCGTTTCTAGGAACATTTGCCCGCAACTTTCCAGCAAACTTTTGAAGCTACACTTTCCAGTAACATTTTCTAGCAACGCTTTGCAGCAACATTTCCTGGCAACTTTTAACAGCAACATTTCTTGGCAACATTTCTTGGCAACATTTTCTAGCAACATTTTCTGGCAACATTTTCTAGCAACATTTCTTAGCAACATTTTCTAGCAACATTTTCTAGCAACATTTCTTAGCAACATTTCTTAGCAACATTTTCTAGCAACATTTTCTAGCAACATTTCTTAGCAACATTTTCTAGCAACATTTTCTAGCAACATTTCTTAGCAACATTTTCTAGCAACATTTTCTGGCAACATTTTCTTATTGTTTTTGCAAACATCTGGAAAAAGAGTGAGATACTGAAAATAAAGAGGAACTTAAAAGAGGTATACGTCACCGAAGATTTTCCGAAAGAAGTACTAGAAAAGCGAAAAGAATTAAAGCCAAAACTTATAGAAGAACGTGCAAAAGGAAATTTTGCGTACATAAAATACGATCAATTGATAGTTAAAGAGGGAAATCAAAATAAAGAGAGAAAAATAAAAATTTCAGTAAGGCTGTTCGATGTTGTCGAAGACAAAAAGGAAATTACCACCGAACAGCTAACGATTAAGAAGGTGGGCAAACAGGACCCAAAGCAACATTTCGAAGAAAAGTCGGCAACGTTATGCAAAATAATATCGGGCAGGCGTTTCTAGGAACATTTGCCCGCAACTTTCCAGCAAACTTTTGAAGCTACACTTTCCAGTAACATTTTCTAGCAACGCTTTGCAGCAACATTTCCTGGCAACTTTTAACAGCAACATTTCTTGGCAACATTTCTTGGCAACATTTTCTAGCAACATTTTCTGGCAACATTTTCTAGCAACATTTCTTAGCAACATTTTCTAGCAACATTTTCTAGCAACATTTCTTAGCAACATTTCTTAGCAACATTTTCTAGCAACATTTTCTAGCAACATTTCTTAGCAACATTTTCTAGCAACATTTTCTAGCAACATTTTCTAGCAACATTTCTTAGCAACATTTTCTAGCAACATTTTCTGGCAACATTTTCTTATTGTTTTTGCAAACATCTGGAAAAAGAGTGAGATACTGAAAATAAAGAGGAACTTAAAAGAGGTATACGTCACCGAAGATTTTCCGAAAGAAGTACTAGAAAAGCGAAAAGAATTAAAGCCAAAACTTATAGAAGAACGTGCAAAAGGAAATTTTGCGTACATAAAATACGATCAATTGATAGTTAAAGAGGGAAATCAAAATAAAGAGAGAAAAATAAAAATTTCAGTAAGGCTGTTCGATGTTGTCGAAGACAAAAAGGAAATTACCACCGAACAGCTAACGATTAAGAAGGTGGGCAAACAGGACCCAAAGCAACATTTCGAAGAAAAGTCGGCAACGTTATGCAAAATAATATCGGGCAGGCGTTTCTAGGAACATTTGCCCGCAACTTTCCAGCAAACTTTTGAAGCTACACTTTCCAGTAACATTTTCTAGCAACGCTTTGCAGCAACATTTCCTGGCAACTTTTAACAGCAACATTTCTTGGCAACATTTCTTGGCAACATTTTCTAGCAACATTTTCTGGCAACATTTTCTAGCAACATTTCTTAGCAACATTTTCTAGCAACATTTTCTAGCAACATTTCTTAGCAACATTTCTTAGCAACATTTTCTAGCAACATTTTCTAGCAACATTTCTTAGCAACATTTTCTAGCAACATTTTCTAGCAACATTTTCTAGCAACATTTCTTAGCAACATTTTCTAGCAACATTTTCTGGCAACATTTTCTTATTGTTTTTGCAAACATCTGGAAAAAGAGTGAGATACTGAAAATAAAGAGGAACTTAAAAGAGGTATACGTCACCGAAGATTTTCCGAAAGAAGTACTAGAAAAGCGAAAAGAATTAAAGCCAAAACTTATAGAAGAACGTGCAAAAGGAAATTTTGCGTACATAAAATACGATCAATTGATAGTTAAAGAGGGAAATCAAAATAAAGAGAGAAAAATAAAAATTTCAGTAAGGCTGTTCGATGTTGTCGAAGACAAAAAGGAAATTACCACCGAACAGCTAACGATTAAGAAGGTGGGCAAACAGGACCCAAAGCAACATTTCGAAGAAAAGTCGGCAACGTTATGCAAAATAATATCGGGCAGGCGTTTCTAGGAACATTTGCCCGCAACTTTCCAGCAAACTTTTGAAGCTACACTTTCCAGTAACATTTTCTAGCAACGCTTTGCAGCAACATTTCCTGGCAACTTTTAACAGCAACATTTCTTGGCAACATTTCTTGGCAACATTTTCTAGCAACATTTTCTGGCAACATTTTCTAGCAACATTTCTTAGCAACATTTTCTAGCAACATTTTCTAGCAACATTTCTTAGCAACATTTCTTAGCAACATTTTCTAGCAACATTTTCTAGCAACATTTCTTAGCAACATTTTCTAGCAACATTTTCTAGCAACATTTCTTAGCAACATTTTCTAGCAACATTTTCTGGCAACATTTTCTTATTGTTTTTGCAAACATCTGGAAAAAGAGTGAGATACTGAAAATAAAGAGGAACTTAAAAGAGGTATACGTCACCGAAGATTTTCCGAAAGAAGTACTAGAAAAGCGAAAAGAATTAAAGCCAAAACTTATAGAAGAACGTGCAAAAGGAAATTTTGCGTACATAAAATACGATCAATTGATAGTTAAAGAGGGAAATCAAAATAAAGAGAGAAAAATAAAAATTTCAGTAAGGCTGTTCGATGTTGTCGAAGACAAAAAGGAAATTACCACCGAACAGCTAACGATTAAGAAGGTGGGCAAACAGGACCCAAAGCAACATTTCGAAGAAAAGTCGGCAACGTTATGCAAAATAATATCGGGCAGGCGTTTCTAGGAACATTTGCCCGCAACTTTCCAGCAAACTTTTGAAGCTACACTTTCCAGTAACATTTTCTAGCAACGCTTTGCAGCAACATTTCCTGGCAACTTTTAACAGCAACATTTCTTGGCAACATTTCTTGGCAACATTTTCTAGCAACATTTTCTGGCAACATTTTCTAGCAACATTTCTTAGCAACATTTTCTAGCAACATTTTCTAGCAACATTTCTTAGCAACATTTCTTAGCAACATTTTCTAGCAACATTTTCTAGCAACATTTCTTAGCAACATTTTCTAGCAACATTTTCTAGCAACATTTTCTAGCAACATTTCTTAGCAACATTTTCTAGCAACATTTTCTGGCAACATTTTCTTATTGTTTTTGCAAACATCTGGAAAAAGAGTGAGATACTGAAAATAAAGAGG